>JACEIK010001624.1:193245-229782 GCA_018107945.1 Datura stramonium | reverse complement strand
GGTTTAGGAGACTTCTTAGAAAGCATTGGTAAGGGCTTAGTATGAATCTACAGTTTGGTTTCATCCTCTGCGCTGGTAAGTCTTTGACTAGCTCTCAACCGGGTCAGAGGTTGGTAATCATGCGCTCATTCATGGTGTATGTCGGTTAAGAGAAACTACCAACTAAAATAAAGTATTTTCAAAACTTATTTTGATGTATACTTTTTAGTTGCATAACTGTTTTACACAATACTTATACTTTATTGCATCATTTAGAGCATTTAGTTTCAATTTAGTTACTCTTTTAGCTAGCTATTTCAGTTTAGCCTGTTATTTCATTCACTATATTACATATCATACATTCACGCGTATTAATGCCATTTTATTAGGTTTTCAGGGTCAGCAGTAGATGCATCAGTAGGATCATCTACTTTCAACATTGGTGAGACTTTATAACAACCCAAAATTCCCTAAGACAAGACCCTAGATTTGGGGTATGAACCAACAGAAAACTAAAACTTTTCCTTAGTAAAAGTATGAGTATGACTCATGATAAGGTGGTATGAATCGTACCAGGACTTGTCAGATGGAGTTCAAAATATGATCTGTGGTATAATGGTGCAAATCATTGTTTCAGTCATGAGTTGAGATATTGTAACACCTCAGACTTTCAGGCTAAGTTTAAAAATATTCTACGTATGTGGATAGATCCGAACTTGTGGAAAAAGGTGTTAAGATAAATTATTTAGTGTGTGAAGTACATTGGATAAAAATTAAGGTCATAACAAACCTTTAACATAAAGTTGAGTTGAGAGCTTTCCTATTGATTGAGTCTTCATATAGGTTCTTACAAGGGTCAACTTTAAACAATGATAACTCCTATTTTACAAAGTTTTTATGGGTGATCCATCATATTAAATTGAATGACTTTGAGTCTTCTTTCCAATACGTATGATCTTACATCAATCGGAGTTCGGAGAAAAATGATATGAGCAGTTTAGTGAAGCACTATCATGTTTGACAGACAAAGGACAGGCCCAGTCAGCACGAGTCGTGGTACGACTCATAGTACCTTGGTATGACTCATAGTGAGAATCTGTGGTAAGAGTTTCAGAAATCCTTCAAGTCACCCAGAAGCCACGAATTACATACCATGACCCATGGTATTTCACTACAACTCGTGGTACGACCCGTGAAGGCTGACAGGGCAGTTTTTCTGCTTATTTTCATAAGGGCATCCTAGTAATTTTTTATGATTTTAACTCCTAAACTAGGTCATTTGAGGCTTCCTGAAGAGTGTATTAGAGGTTTTCACTTATCCTAATTTCTCATTCCTCTCAAAAACACCATAGATGGAAGATCAAACCTCTAAACGCTCTCAAGCAATTAGGGTTCTTCTTCTTCTCAACTCTCTTGGGTCTCAAATCTAAGCAAGAATCCATGAAAGCCCACGTATGTGGGATCATGAATGGGGGATTTCTTCCATCCTCATGATCAATCCGTAGCTCAATTATATGATTTCAATTTCTTCAAGTCTCCAACTATGATTTTCATGAATTTCTAGGGTTAGACTCTTTTTGATGAAAAAATTCATGATCTATTATAAAATTGATTCTCTCATGATTCTATTTATGTTTTATGATTATGATTATAAGCACTATTTATGTTTTGGAAGTAGTATTTAGCATCGATTAGGTTGGGTTTCAGCGCACCTAGGTCCCAAAACTATGTGTCACCGTAGGTATGATGGGGGTCCTCTCAAAAGAGTGTTTCCTATACCCAAATAGGCTCATGAGTGATATTATGCCTTCATTGTTCTATTCCCTAGCAAGTACTTGAATGGCTCTACCAATTTGAGCGAGATAGTTGGGCATCATATACTCATTCAAAATGATGTCGGTTATAAGAATCTCCCACTGTTCCTCATATTTCATATTTCTTCATGTTCAAGACTTATATTATCGAGTTCTATAGTTTATTTTGACTCATTGATCAGTTTATGAATTCTACTTATGATTTTAAACATGTTAAGCTTTATGATTTTGTTTTCAAAACCTTGGGTTATTATACTTCAGATTACAAAGGAAATCTCATGCTTTATGTCTCTATTACGTTCATGATTTTATCATAATGTCCCTTTTTAGGTTTTAATTATCCTACATAATCAGTACATTCAAAGTAATGCTCACATACTTTTATGCTATATCATCTCATGATATAGATTCGAGTGATTAGTCTCAACGCCGTCCCTAGCTTCACTCTTAGTCCGGTTCAGCCCAGCTCTTAGTGAGTCCTTATTATCCAAGGACTTCAATTTTTGGTTTATGGCTGTTTTATGTCTTTTCAGTTAAAGACTTAGCAGAGCTAGTTGGGGGCTTGTCCCAGTAGCATATCCTATATTTTAGAGGCTTTTAAAACTATGATCTATAAATGCTCAGTGGTGTTGGCTTGTTATCTCCATTTGTTCTTTATTATATCTCAAACTTCTGTTTATACTTTTCTTATGATTTATTTCTGCTTAATGTATTCTTATGCTTATGTTATGAATGTACCATGGATTATCTTGGAGCTATTCATGGTTCTATGAGCCATATCGCCTCCGGGGTCTATGCTCGAGTCATAACAAACTTGGTATTAGAACATCAGGTTTAGGTGGTAGAGTGTCTGAAAGCAGTATTAAATAGAGTCTTTTTCATGAGTGTGAAGCGCTCCACAATTATGAGGAAGAGGATACAAGGCGTTTGATGTTGGACATATTCTTATGCGCATTTGCAATACTTTTACCCATCTTTTATCATGTTTTGAGAGGATTATCCTTGTGAAATGCATGATTCCATAAATCTGTGTGTTAAATGAGCTAACAAATGTTTTTAGATGATTTTAGTAGGTAACACATGGAAAAAGGATAAAAAATGGTCCAAGGTGTGAAGAAAGAAGAGTTTGAGAAAAATTTAGCCTTGTGAGATAGTTGGAGTGGCGCGCTAGCCACTAAACATCAGAGAAAATTATGCTCAAGTTGGTTCTATGGCTGGTGTGGCGCGCCAGACCTCAAACTTCAAAAGAATTTTTTATCAGCACATTGGTGAATTAAATAGAGCATTGCACTAGAGGTTCCGAATCTAGGAAATTTTTTTAACACTCTGGTGCATTGGCGGAAGTGGCGCACCAACTCATAGAAGTGCAAAATTTGACTAACACCTTAGCGAGATGGGAGAAGTGGTGTGCCAGAGGCTCAACATCAGAGGAAATTCAAGCAAGTCTGCTGAGATAGATAGTGTGGTGCGCCAGGGCCTGTTTGGGACGGATTTTTCTAAGTTCAAAAGCTAAATTACTTAAGGGAAAAGAGTCATTTGTTACCATGATTATAAAGACTTTTTCTAGGGCATTTGTTAGGAATCTTCCATCAGATAGATCGATTGTATGCAGTCTTTTGAGGGAGAGACAAGAAGTTCATTATCTTCTTAGGTTTTTCTTCTTTACTTTTATCTTTGTCAATTTGAATGATGAAATCTTTTGTTTTGCACTTGAACATGAGTGACTAAAGTCCTTTTCTGGGGTTTTGGCCATGGCTTGGTAATTGTAGTTTTTATATTTGTTTATGCTTGACATTGATTCTTCTTCTCAAGATTATTTATGCTTACTTGATTTCATGCTTATTCATTAGACAAATCATCTTTCGAATATTATCTATTGGATCATTGGTTAAACTCGAGAGAGGGAACTAATGAGGGTTAAAAGGAAGCATAGAGTAGGTTTCAATTATCTTATTAAATAGTTCAAGAGTTGATTTCATTGTTGAGTATAGGGATATACCTTGGAACTTGATTTCGTTGTTGAGGATAAGGATATTTCTTACAACCCTACTCAGTTGTGCCAAGTAGCTTTAACCGTCGTCTCATGTTTCTCCCGCAACCATAGGGATATAGGTGTTAGGGTTCATGAAATAATTTTTCGCTATTTAGGAGAATAGTTGAGATGTGAGTTCGTAACATGCAACTAGCAATCTTAGAAGAAAGTTGTCTAGCGCATTCGAATCCTAAACTCAACTTGAAAGCAAAAGTGCCAAGACCCTAAATTTTTACTCATCATTTGAATTACAAACCTTTTACAAACAAATTTAGTTCTTAGTTTAATTTACGTTCCAAGTTTAGTAGAATAATCTAAAAAACATTTTTACTTGAATAGTGAAATAAAAGTTCAAACTTTAGCAATTAATCTGTCAAGTCTCTATGGATACTGTATCAGGACTTTACCATCCTATATTAATTGATGACCATGTGCGCTCGTGTGTGCTTGGATACACCAAGTTTTTGGTGCCGTTGCCGAGGACTTGAATTGATTGATTGTTTGTTGTTAGGATTTTTATTACACTATTCTGCAATTTACGTTTGTTGTTGGTTGTTGAAAATTTCAGGTGATGTTTGTTCAGTGTATGCCATCTACTAGAAGTCAGGGACAACCCTTGGCTCACTTTGATCCAGAAATTGAAAGAACTTTTCGACGGTTAGGCAAGCATAGGGAAACAACCAAGACAGGATTCCAATGCTCAACTTTGCTCGACCAAACTTGGAGAATGCTTCCAAAGTGATCATCAACCCGCCATCACTGGAAACTTTGAGTAGAAGGAGGGAACCTTGCAGTTTGTTCATAATACTTGTCAATTGTTATACCTCGGGAAATCAAGAATCAGACCCAGAAGTGAATCAGGAGAAAAATTGGAAAATGTTGTAGCAGTTGTAGAACGGGTCACTTAACGACTCGTGAGGAGGCCTAACGAGTCTTCAGGTGGCTCGTGGAGAAGGACTGAGATGTTGAAGGACTCGAGGTCCTCATGGGATATGTAACGACTCGTGGTCAGTCACCACGAGTCATCAGGCCAGTCGTGGGGTGTTCCTAGAAAAGGACAGTGAAGCTTATCCAGTGTACTTGACCGATGGAACCCAATGACTTGTCTTCAGACCTAACGACCCGTTAGGTGGGCCGTTACCAAGAAAGTGGAGTTTTCATGAATGATGAGGCTGTGCACTTGATGGGTGAACCAATGGATCGTGATCCCTAGTAACGAGTCGTCAAGTCGTCCGTTAGGACCCCCTGACAGTTATTTTCAGCATTTTCAGTAAGGGCTTTTTCCATAATTCCTAAGTTCTAAGGGCCTATACTACGTCGTTTTAAGATGAGAAAGACTCATATAGGCCATTTTCATCATGCATGCAAGGGTGAGAGCTTGAAGGGAAGAAAGTGAGGATAAATTCAAGGTTTTCAAGGGAAATCTCAGCTGGGCAATTAGGAAGAGTTAGGATTCTTCATTCCCAGGTATGTAAGGCTATGAGTCGGTGCTTTCTTGTACACCCATGCCCATTCCCTATCAATTTGTGATTTATTTGAGATGATCAAGTATGGGTTTTCATTCAATTGCGTGATTCTTACATTTCTACTCCTGGGTATGATTAATTGAGTTGATATTGATGATTTATCAAGCTTGGGCGGATTCTAACTTAATTTCTTTTACAAAACTATTTTCTAAAAATTGAATATAAAATGCCCATGTGTGGGGAGTTCCTAATAGAATGTGATGATGATGGAATAGATGCTGAAAATCATATTTCCAAATTTACCCATAATTTTGATAATTTTTCAAAGAAGGTTGAATTGACCCGAGTATAATGAAGCTTTGGGTAGTGCCCAATGTTGAGTATGGATGATGATTTCTCTTGAATTGATTTTATTACTTGTTTTGGAGTGAAATCTCCCAAATTATAATGTTTTCAAATGAATTGAATGGGTCCAAGCATGATAATATTTTGGGCAAGGTCCCTATGTTGATGATAATGAAGTGATATTTCTAAAGTAGCCTTACCACATGATTTTGGAGAAAAGTCTCCCACTATTCTTGAGCTTGTGGTATGTGTCATAGTAAAGCTTCTCATATGCATGAATTCATAATTGAGATGTATGGCGCCACTAAGCTTCATTTCACATGATCTTGAGTTTAAGCATGAGTCTATTCTAAGATTTGTCGAGATGCCCTTGTTGAGCTTCATATTTATATGATGTCTAATGCATGCATGATTTCATAATGATTTTTTTTAATAGACAATGTCGAGCTACATTTCATATGATGTTGAGTTTATACATGACTTCATGTTGAGCTTCATCACTAGACGATGTTGAGCTTCGTATTTATACGATGTAGAGCATTGCATGTTTTGGTAGAAGAGTCTAGCACCGAGCGGGTTAAGGGTCGACTACCCTATGCCCCAGAACTAAGCGCCAATGTAGGTTGATTCCATCATATTATTGGGACCTCCCTTGTGAGTTATCCCTGGCCCGATTGGCCCTTTGAGCTTGATATCGATATCATGGTATCGTCCATCGCCCTGGCAAGGTTATGGACGGCTCTACCAACTTGAGTGTGATAGTTGGGACCACGTTAGCTCTATCGTGGTATGTCGGTTAAGTGAAAAGTCTCCCACTATCTATATCATTTGAATTTGCATATCCATTACTCATGGTGATTATCTTATGCATGCATGTTTGAAAAGCAAGGTTCGACTCATTGTTCAGCTTTTGATATAATGTTATGATTTAGCTTTGAGTCATTCGATTAAGTCATGATGTTCTAATGCCATGCATGACCATGTATTAAATAAGAATGATTTCTTAATGAATGCTTGTGATCGTTTCTTATCCTTAAAGGCTATCATATAGGTATGACTTGTTTTAGAAAGGCTATTAATTCTCAAGAAGTTTTACTTACCTTGCATACTCGGTACATTCCACGTACTGACTGCATACTTTCTATGTTGCATCATTTCATGATGCAAGATTCGATTCTAAGGTTTAGCCCCATTCGTAGCTGCTTATCAGAGCTAGCGCCTGCTTGTTTTGGTGATTCCTCATCTTTCAAGGACTAGACTTTCAGTTATCTTGAGTGTATTTTCAGTTTCAGTATTTCTGAGCTAGTTGGGGGTGTTTTCCCATCAGCTCGTCCAGATTAGAGGCTTATCAGACTTAGACATGTATTCAGCTTCAGATGTTTATTCTGTTGTTATGTTAAGTTAGATTTCCGCTGAGTTTATATTTATGTTTCCTTCATGTTTATTGAATGAGTTAGTGAATTCTTATGCCATGGGTTGACTTGGGGTCTCTCGGGATCCCTTGTCCCGTGTCTACGATCCTGATGTACTCTCGAGTCGTGACATCAATATCAGGGCAAGTCGAATAAGGACCCCCACAGACATTTGATGACATTCGTGAAGCTTAGTAAGAGTGGAATTTAAAGACAACTAATGAGTATGTTAAGCTTACTTTGTTCCGATTTTCATTGATTGGAGAAATAAAGGAGTGGCTTCAAGAATAAGCCAGCTAGGTCCATCACTACTTGGAAAGCTCTTTCCAACAAGTTAATAAACATGTTTTCTCTTCGTGGATAACAAAGGAGTTGAGAGGAAAGATCTCAAGATTCATTTAAAAGGATTGCAAGACCTTTGCTCAAGCTTGGGAGAGATACATGGGATACTTGCAAGATTGTCAGCATCATATGCAGCCAAAGGAGATCAATGGTTAAACTTCATAGAGGGGCCGAAGCCAGAGTCTAAGATTTTGCTTGACTCCATCGCACAGGGGAAAATCTTGTCCAAAGCCTATGATGAGATAGAGGCTCTGTTGAATCTCATGTCAGCTGGGAGAAAAGATTATCAAGATGTAGGTAGAGGTTTTATAGCAACAAAAGTCCCAGGGAAACTTGAGGTTGATGGTGTAGCGGCAATTCGAGCAGATATTAGTCAGTTGGTGAATGTGATCAGCAAGTTAGTGACCACATTAGCAGCAAGTCAGGTTCATAAGGTTCAACAAGTTCATACTCCATCGCCATCATGTGAGGCATGTGGAAAAGGTCATGCTTATTTAGGTTGTCCACTAAACCCAAAATCTATCTATTTTGTGGGCCAACAAGGTCATAGTGGAGGTTTTATAGGAAATAGTTACAATCAGAGGTACAGGAATGTAGTTAATCCCCTATGAGAAGGAAATGAGAACTTTCAAAGTCCCCTGAACAACTTCCAGAGACCTCAGGGCTAGCAACATGGTAGTTCTTTAGAGGAGACCATGAAGTAGTGGATGGTTCAGCAGACTCAGGATGTTGATGAGATGCAGAACTCAATCCACGAATTGGAGAGGCAAATGAGCCATTGTCCCTTAGGCAAACAAACAAACCTCAAGTAACACTGAGAAGAACCCCAAGGATAATGTCAATGCAATCTTTTGTGTAGTGGAAAGGAGCTGGGTGAAGTGATACCTAGAGAGAACAAGGCAATGACATAAAAAGATGTGAAGTTAAAGAAGGAGGTTGGTGAGTCAGGTCATTCATAACCGAAAGTGGTAGAAGTTAGACCACCCCCTCCATTTCCATAGAGATTAAAAAAGAAGAAGGATAACACAACTTGTAAGAAGTTTCTTGATGTGTTGAAGCATGTGCATGTGAATCTATCCTTGGTAGAGTTGTTGCAAGAAGTTCTGAAGTATGCTGGATATCTTAAGAATATTGTGGCAGATAAATGAAGGCTTACAGAGTTTAAGACAATAGCTTTGATAGATGAGTGTGTTCCCGGGTGCAAAACAAAATTCCTAAGAAGCTAAAAGAGCCCGAGAGCTTCACCATTCCAGTATTCATTGGAAGCTGATAGGTCAGCTCAATATTTTGTGATCTGGATGCAAGCATCAATCTTATGAATGCATCATTGTTTAGAATGTTGGGGTTAGGAGAACCACGTCCCACCACAGTTACATTGAAGTTGGTTGACAGGTCCATCACTTATCTCCAGGGCATTATTGAAGATGTGTTGATCAAAGTGGGACCGTTCATCTTGCCTGTGGACTTTATCATCCTTTACTATGAGGCTGACAAAGTAGTTCCCATCATTTTGGGAAGAGGGTTCTGGGCCACCGATGATGCAGTTATAAGGGTGAAGTCAGGCAACATGTCGATGACTGTGGATGGACAGGAGGCAGTTTTGGATGTATTTAGAGAAACAAGATTGCCACCTCAGTATGAGGAGCTTAAGACTAGCACAATAGTAGAGCCTAGAAAGTCCATGTAGGCCACTGAGCAGCATGTGTTTCGAGTTGAATCAGTAGGAAGTCAGGTTATGAATCATCTCACTCAATTGGAGGAGTGAGAACTCTTGTGACGTGCCGTAACATTAAATTAGGCGCTACATGGGAGGCAACCCGTGAATGTTGTGCCACGACTATACATACGATGCTTGGTGGGAGGCAACCCATATTTCTAACACATTTTTGTTTTGTACGCATAAACAGGGAATTTGAGGTGAAATATCTGGTGTGGGGTGCCAAGTGTTGAACTTCAAAAGAAAATTCTTTTTCAGGTTGGCGTAGTGGTTGGCACACCACGCCATATCAAATGCACCAAGAAATTTTTTTTCTAAGTTATGGAACAGTGACTGGCACGCGATGCAGGGATAGTTTGGGCAAATATTTTTTGGGTTTATGGGTCAAATCCTACCCAAGGACCCTATATTAATAAAAACCCATAACCTCTATCTTTTATTTTGATTCCCATTCATCTTCTCTCTCTAAAAAGTCAAAAAAAAGAAAAGAATTTTGTCTCTCCTTTTCTATTAAAGTCGTATGTCCCTCTTCCATTCCCTCATTATTGTCTTCGTGAAAAAGCTTTGTGAAATAAGAATCTCCAACTTAAGTAAGTAAATTTCTTCTCTCCTTTGGTATATAATGTTGTAAGCATGCTCCTATTACCCTTCTTCCCTAAATCAAAAGCCAAAAATCACCATTGCTGGGCAAGAAGATTGAACTTCATAATGTGGGTTTTTATGACTTAAATACCATATATTCTTCCATAATAATGTTGTTATCCTTGATTGGGTTTCTTTTTTTGGTTGAACTTTTGCAGTTTTAAGTTGTGGGTGTGAAGAGGGTGATGAATAGGTTGTAGAGAATTTCATGAAAATTAGCAAATTTGGAGTGTTCTTTCTGGATGAAGAAGTTTCTTGGACAATGTGATGCTTGAATTGGGAAAATATTGGGTTGTTGAAAATTCATGTTAATTCATTGAGGAAAGTAGGAAATTCAGACAAATTGTTGGTTGAGTATATTGTGACTACTTCCGCACTTGGGTTGTTATGAACTAGGAATCAGTAATGGAGGAAGTAAAGTGAGTGGATATCTTGAAGCACTTTAGTAAAAATGAGAGTAATGTGAGGAAAATCATGAATATGGTCTGGAGTTTAAAGTTTGTAAATGAATTGGGCTAATGATATTTGACATGATAATGGGGGAAGTCTGAGTACCCACATTGACAAATTCTCAGAATTATGCTAGTGAATTAAGTGTAGGGTCTCTTTGCACATCCTACACCTAATTAGCTAGCCTTATTATTCATGAACTAACTTTTTGTGGTTATTGTTGTGATTGGAAGGTGTAATTGCTTTACGTGCAAACAAAGGTAAGGAAGTAGCAGTTGCTAGCAAGGGGTTTAAAAGGCTCAGGAAGGGAGTTGCATCAATCTCATCAGCCCAAAAGGCACCCCTTTTTAGAAGGTTTAGATACAAGGCCATGGAGGAGCATAGGCTCGAGTGGTTCAATGCCCAAAAGAAAAGCAAGTATGCCTCGGAGAATCGAATTGATGAGCATTATCTAGAAGTTGAGTTCCCTACTGTTCATGACACCGTCCGTGAGTTGGGATGGGGTACATTTTTTTTGGGCTAGAGGAGTGCAATCTCACCTTAGTGAGGGAACTTTATGCCAATTGAAACACCTTGTATGGAGAGAGTACAAAGATCAAGGTGCGGGGACAAGTAATCTGTTTTTTTGCCAGGTCTTTCAATGCATTCCTTGGCATGCTAGTGGTGGACCCAGAGATGTATTTCAAGTTTGTTGAGAAGCCCCCATACCATGAAATTCGCCACACTTTGTGCGGAGATCATTCAGCTTCCTGCATCGGTAAGAGGTGAAAACGGCAGTCACTCAACACTCTAATTCTCCTACTTTCCTAAGGAGGCCAGAGTTTGGGTCAACCTGGTTTGATATACTTCTCTTGGAAACACAAACCATGGAGATCACTCGAGAGAGAGTAGTATTAGTATATATTCTATTGAAGGGGCTGCCAAATAACTTTCAGTGCTAATGGAAAACATGCAGCGATCCAAGTATAACTGCCAGTGGAAATATTTTTATGGAAGCTTGTTGACTCAGTTCTTTCGGGAGCTTTGTATGGAGGAAGAGGAGGATGACCTTCATTTAACCCTAGTAGGGAACTTGGATGAAAAAATGATTGATGTCACAAAGGTCAAGGAGCCAAGAATCTCATCAACACCATTCCTCACTCCAACCGAGCGCCATGTTGGGATAACAGTTAGAGAGGTCGTATGTTTGGGTTGTTTTAGCTTCAGTTAAAGATTGGAGGTGGACCTATGACTGCTGAGGATATGTAAGCACTAGAGGAGCGGTACCACTTACAAAAAGAGCCAAATGATGTGCAAGGTGGGACTGACATTTGAGGAGCTGTTAAATGATTATAAGCCTACAGTGCTGACTGATGTAGTTGATGATAATGATGATGAGAAGGATGATGCCACCACTAGAGCTATGCAGGTTGATGACGCTGAGGACATGATGATGATGATGATCAGGAGTATAATCCTAATGATGATGACTTTTCTTAGAGGCCCAGGATGTTCTTCTTCTCTCCCTACTTGACATGATATGTTTCTGCACTGGGGACAGTGCACTGTTTAAGTGTGGGGTGGAGGAAGTAGATATCCTGTTTATTCTATCTTTGCTAAAATTGTATGTAGGATGTAGTAATTTTTGTCAAAGTTCTATGTTAGTTAGTTTGGGCTGTAACAAGTAGTATGTGGATGGTTGATGAAATTGAATGATGTTATATCATGTGATTATTCGTCTCTGTGTGTTTGTTTTAATTGAGAGTCAAAAAGTTTTTTAGAGTCCGTCATAGAGGTAGTGGCTAGTCCCCGTGATGGATGGATGACAACCTTCTAAAGGAAAAATTAGTCACAATTTTTTGATCTTTTAGGATAGAGTAAAAAAAAACCTACCACTTGTGTACTCTTGATATTCCACTTAGAAGATTAAGCTAGAAGCAATGAAATGGTCATCGTGAATGCATGAGAAGTACAATTCCATGAGAGACACATAGATTTTTCAACTTGACTCAAGAAAACAAACTTTAGGGCTTAATAATGGAAATTATTCAATTTGCTTGTGTGGATATGTGGCCATAAGAGACTGACTCAGATCATTATGCCATGAGGGGTGAGCTTAAATTTGTTGTGTTTTGTATATAGTGTAACATCTAGAACTTGCCTAAGTGTGTATATGATAGCTAGTTGCCAAAGAGGTAAGATGTGATTAAGTTATTTCTTTTTAAAAACCCTGTTTGTCCATTGTTGTTGTACCTTCCTTAACATTATCCCTAGTTAACCCTGTTGGCTATAAGCCTTAATTTTCTTCTTAGCCACAAAAGAAGCCTATTCTCTTTGTTGTGTGACCTCTAGAATTTTAGATCCAAAGATAGTCTAAGGCACATTGAGAATTAAGAACGATGGTTCCACCGATGTAGCAAAGTTAAGGGAAAGGAAAGAAAGAAAAAAATGTGGATAGCAAGATGAGAAAATAGGAAAGAGGGGTGCCCAATAGATGTTGTTTACTTGCTTCTAGAACATAAAGAAAAGATTTTGAATGGTTGATTATTCTTGTTGATATTATAAGAAGAAACTAGCAATCAAATAGCCGAAAAAAAAGGGCATGAGAAAAGAAAAGGGAATTAATGAAAGAAAGGGTGAGGAGTGAGGAAAAAGAGGTGGAAAAGAAAGATGAAGTAAAAATGTCTTAAAGTTCTTAGGATTGGTAGCCATTATTAATGAAAATCATTCCTACTCATCCCTTAGCCAACATTACAACTAGAAATAGTCCTTATGAACTTTCTTTTCTTGAAGTACTTAAGTAATCGGACTATACATATGAGGCAAGCCTATGGTATGTTGCGTATGTCTGAAATATCAATTGTGAGAGTAAGTGTGCCATGTTTACTATGTTCCAAGATTTGAATTGATAATATTTGAGAAGGAACATCACTAAATATGTGAGAGCATAAGATAGTCAGAGTCGGTATATTATGTTCTATATTTGTCATACTTAATCATGTTGGCTCTGTTTTGAAAAAGATGAGTCAGTTATTGAAAGCATGTAGTTTTGAATGTGAAGAACTTCTTTTTGTATTTGTTATGGATTGTTTATGAATTGATGAACCACTTATTCATGTGCTCTGTTCTAGTTGGTTGAGTAGGAATTGATAGAGGTGATTAGTGGTGTGAAAAAGAAATATTTGTTGCATATAAATAAGGATTATTCGAGGACGAACACTGATTTAAGTGTGAGGAGGTGATGTAGGGAATATTCTTATGCCCATTTTCCATACTTTTACCCATCTTTTATCATGTTTTGAGATGATTATCCTTATGAAATGCATGATTTCATGAATTTGTGAGTTAAATGAGCTAACAAGTGTTTTTAGATAATTTTATTAGGTAACACATAGAAAAAGACTCAAAACTAGTTCAAGGTGTGAAGAAAGAAGAATTCGGGGGAAATTTGGTTTGGTGATGTAGCTGGAGTGGCGTGCCAGCCACTAAACTTCAGAGAAAATTTTTCTTAGGTTGGTGAGATGGCTAGCGTGGTAGGCTAGACCTTGAACTTCAGAAGAATTTTTGATTAATACCTTGGTGAATTGAGTGGAGTGGAGTGCTAGAGAGGTTCCCAACTTGGGAAAATTTTTTGACACTCTGGTGCATTGGCAGAAGTGGCGCGCCAGCTCCCAAAAGTGCATAATTTTGACTAACACCTTGGTGATTTAGGAGAAGTCATGCACCAGAGGCTCAACTTCATAGGAAATTCAAGCCAATTCTGCTGAGATGGCTGGCATGGCACGCTAGGGCCTATCCGAGATGGATTTTTCTAAGTCCAAAAGCTAAATTACTTTAAGGAAAAAGAGTCATTTGTTACCCTACTTATAAATACTTTGTCAAGGACATTTGTTAGGGATCTTTCATCAAAGAGATTTATTGTATGCAGTCTTTTGGGGGAGAGACAAGAAGTTCATTATCTTCTTAGGTTTTTTCTACTTTACTTTTATCTTCGTCAATTCGAATGAGGAATTCTTTAGTTTTGCACTTGAACATGAGTTGTTAAACTCCTTTTCTGGGGTTTTGGCCATGGATTGATGGTTGTAGTTTGAATATTTGTTTATGCTAGATATTGATTCTTCTTCTCAAGATTGTTTATGCTTATTTGATTTCATGCTTATTAGTTAGATTGATCACCTTTTGAATATTATCTGTTGGATCATCGGTTGAACTCGGGAGAGTAAACTAATGAGGTTAAAAGGAAGCATGGAGTAGGTTTCAATTATCTTGTTCAATAGTTCAAGAATTGATTTTGTTGTACCTTGCAACCATACTCAATTGAGCCAAGTAGCTTTAACCGTCGTCTCATGTTTCTCTTGCAACCATAGGGATATAGGTGTTAGGGTTCATGAGATAGTTTTTGGCTATTCGGGAGAATGGTTGCGAAGTGAGTTCGTCATTTGCAACTAAAAATTTTAGAAGAAAGTTTTCAAGCATATTCAAATCCTAAAACTCAACCTGAAAGCAAAAGTGCCAAGACCCTGGATTTTTACTCATCATTTGAATTACAAACTTTTTGCAAACGAATTTAGTTCATAGTTTAATTTACATTCCAAGTTCAGTATAATAATCTTAAAACCATTTCCCCATTTTATTTGTATTTACTTGAATAGTGAAATAAAAGTTCAAACTTAAGCAATTAATTTGTAAAGTCTCTATGGGTACGATATCGGGACTTTACCGTCCTATATTACTTGATGACCGAATGCGCTTGCGTACGCTTGGTGACATCAAATATTTGGCGCCGTTGCCGGGGACATGAATTGATTGATTATTTATGGTTAGGATTTTTATTACACTTTGTCGCATTTTACGTTTGTTGTTGGTTGTTGATAATTTCAGGTGTTGTTTGTTCAATGTATGTGAGCTACTAGAAGTCAGGGACAACCCTTGGCTCACTTTGATCAAGAAATTGAAAGAAATTTTCGTCGGTTAGCAATGGAAGAAAAAATGAGAAAAACTAACCATACTATACATCAAAACCCAAACTAATCAAAACTGGAACACAACACTACTGCGATTGTCGATCTGAGCCTCTACCTATACTCTGCTGAAATTAAGCTCCTACTGAGATTGTCGATCTGAGCCCCTACCTTTACCTACATCACAATTGTATGAAGGGGGTCCCTAGGTGAAGGGATGTCAGTACGAATAAAATGTAATAGTATATAAGGCTGAAACTATAAACATGAATATATCCACAATACTGAAAAACCAAAGTAGGGATAAAAGCAACCTAAGACTCTGGAAGCCGACATATGAACAAAATATGATACACCATGTGAATACAACCAAGTAAGCACATATAAAAGTCATGTTGTACCTTTCATAAACTATATAGTCCCTAATCAAAATAATTACCTAGCCATGTCAATCAAAACTGCTTCACTAAGATGTCATCTAAGAGGTCTCATAACTAAAGGGACATCTGCCAACTGGACATAGCTGCATCGGGGTAAGGTAGTAAGTCTCATAACTAAAGGACAACTGCCCACCTGATATAACCGCATCGTTGTCTCAACTATTTTGAAAATTTCACTTAGAAATAGACCTTTGGACATGTTTAACATCACATATATGAAACATATAGTAAAGGAACAACTCACAGTGCCCACGATAAGGGGACTTCATACTCAATTTATAACTATGATACAATTGGAAGTAATACGTATTTTGCTTCACATTTACTTATCTCAATCATTCTTAACAATTCAAACTCAATGTCATGCACTTTTTTCCCTTTGGATAGAATTACACTTGCTTCTATATGAGTGTGAATACACAAGAATATTGGTCTTTTCAACAACACATTTTCGTGCTTCAACAACGAGAATGGGAATGCCTTAACATACCATACCCCGACGTGTTCCTAGCCGACTTTCTCCTTCAACAACCAGCATTCAACCTCCTTAATCTCTTGAATTTATAGGCAAGTAACAAGCGTAGTTTGGATCAAAATATGCAGCCAAAATAATTCCCCAACCAGCAGCCACAACAACAACAAAAACAACCAACGACAATAACAACATTAGTCATTTTTCTACACTTGATTTTTACCAACCTTTGAGGGGGAAAAAGAAGAGGAAAATTACCTAACTTCTCCAGTAATTCATCCCAAAAATATGAAGTACATTCCCAGACAAAAACACTACCCAAATCTTAAGGAACACAGACAAGAACTTCAGCCAATGGCGGCCTATCTAGCAGTCGATTTCCATCTTGTTAGCGGGGAATCTTGACTAATTTAAAGGGGTGAAATATTACCTTTCTTATTTACTTAAATACCTACTCAAAGTGGAACATTTAGGAAGTCCAAAAAAGTTCAAAAATGTAACAACTTACCCTAAATCAGCTACTAAAGCTCGAAAATAGCCTCATCATCACCTTGCACAACTTGCAATCAACTATCTCACCTTATCTTGTATTTTGGTTGAACTTGTCTTGAAGTTTCCTTCTTGATATTCCTTATTATATGTCAGGAAACTAGAGAGAATTTAAGAGTATAAGCTAGCAGGTCACTTCTAGAAGAGATGAAAATGGTTTCATACCACAACACTTTAAAATATATAGAGGTGGGGCGGTGGTTGATTTTAGGGAGGTAGCCACGCTGTTGCTTGAAAGATTCCGGTAAAATGCCTATAAATTTTTACTTCAAACTCTGATTGATGAGTGGTTTGATATTTTGAAAGCTAGACTCAAAGACCTTTAATTTGATAGGTCATAGGACTTTTAAATTGTTAATAGATTAGGAGATATGGTCATTTAATATTGATCCTTATATGTGAACTTCACATACTCTTCGTTCTTCCCTTTGTACATATTTTACTCCTCACCCTACAATAAATGTACAACCCATACTTTCCTTAACATAGCATACAAACATCAAATAATCACCAGAATCTTTTTGGGGTGTAACACCAATCCTAGAATGGAAGGGTAGTTCCACGGTGCCTGTAGGTCGATTTGTTTCCTATCTTAAGGCCATAAAGATGATCTCCAAGGGGTGTGTATATTATTTAGTCCAGGTTAAGAATTCTAAGTGCGAAACGCCGACTCTTCAGTTTGTCTCTGTGGTTTGTGATTATCCAGAGGTGTTCCTAAAGGATCTACCGGGAGTCCTTCCCGAGGGGGAGATTGGTTTTGGTATAGACCTTCTCCCTGATATGCAACACATGCCCATCCCTCCTTACAGAATGACCAGTTGAGCTAAAGGAGTTGAAGGAACAATTAAAGGATCTCTCAGATTAGGGTTTCATCAGGCCTAGTAAGTCCTCATGGGGTGCTCTAGTCCTCTTTATACATAAGAAGGATGGTTCTCTTAGAATGTGCATTGACTACCACCAATTGAACAAAAGTCACAATTAAGAATAAGTATCCCCTCCCCAGGATTGATGAATTCTTTGATAATCTTTAGGGTGCTAGATTCTCTTTAAATATAAACCTCAGATCCTGCTATCACTAGCTCAGAGTTAGGGAGTATGACATTCCAAAGTTATCCTTCAAGACTCCATATGGTCACTATGATTTTATAGTTATGTCTTTTGGACTAACAAATATCTTGCATCTTTCATGGATTTGATGAATAGGGTGTTCAAGCAGTACTTGGATATGTTTTTCATTATCTTCATAGATGATATCCTTGTATATTCTCGGAATGAAGAGGAGCATGCGGCTAATTTGAGGATTATGTTGATTCTTGAGGACCGTCACCTATTTGTTAAGTTAAGCAAGTGTGAGTTTTGGATGCAGTTAGTTGCATTTCTTGGCCATATAGTGTCTAGTGATGGTGTTCAAGTATACTCTCAAAAGATAGAGGCGATGAAGATTGGCCTAGACCAATCACTCCTACTGACATTAAAAGCTTCTTAGGTTTAGCTGGTTACTGTTGGAGATACATAGAGGGATTTTCATCCATTGTTGCACCTTCGACTGTATTGGGTCAGAAGAAGGTCAAATTTCAGAAGTTGAATGCTTGTGAGAGGGCTTTCAGGAGTTAAAGATCTGACTTATTTTCGCTCCTATCTTGACCCCGCTAGAAGGCATGAAGGGATTTTTGGTATGTTGTGATGCCTCTTGGATTGGATTTGGTTGTGTTTTTATGCAGTATGGGAAGGACATTATTTATGCCTCAAGATATCTTAAGACTTATGAGAAAAATTATCCAACACATGTCCTTGAGTTAGCAGCGGTGGTGTTTTCCTTGAAAATTTGGAGGCACTGTTTGTATGGGTACATATAAATATGTTCACGGACCATAAGAGTCTTAAGTATGTGTTCACTCAGAAGGACTTGAAATTACGGCAGAGGAGATGGCTTGAGCTTCTCAATGACTATGATATCAGTGTTCTTTATCATTGTAATACCTCGAAAACCCTAAGCGAGAGTTGAAATGTAGAAAAATAGGATTTTTAGCACCAAGTCACGTGACGAGTCATCTAGTGACCTATTAGGAACACCATGAGTCATTAAGTGACTCATGGGGAGGGGTTTGACTATGTTTGGAAATTTTAGGTTTGGGGTGACCACGGGTATGACCACGAGTGGTGGTCAGCCCCATGATCTGTTAGGTCACCCATGGTCAAAGCTGGTTGAAGGAAGAAGGGAAGCAGGTAGTGTTGGTGATGGGTCATCACCACGACTTGTCAGGTACACCACGAGTCATGGTGGCCCCCGTGGTGACCCCTAGAAGAAATATGGCAGTGTAGGTAACGACTGGTGACTACGAGTCGTGTTCTAGGACATGAGTCGTCCAGTCCCTTATGGTTTTAAGCTCAGAATGGAGTGTTTTAAGAAGGGTTAAGTCATTATAAGCCTATCCTAATTCATGCATGCAAGCTTAGAGGTTTGAGAGGTGATCAAGGATAGTTCCTTCAAAGTTCTTCCTCAATTCTCTTTGGTCAATCAATGAAGTTGTGAAATTAGGTCTCTTCAGGTATGTAAGGCTATGAATAGGTGTAATAATCCACACCCATGCTCAAATCCCTCTCAATTCATGATGTTCTAATTGATGAATCTATGGGGTTTCTACGCAATGTGTGAATCTCCTAAGTTTTTATCATGGCTATGATCTAAGCATGTTTTCAATGTTGAATTATGATTAATAGGTAGATTTTACAATGTTTTAAATTATAAATTATTTTTAAAATTTTCTAAATTATGATGCCCATCCATGAAAGTCCATGGAAGTTGAGATCTATGAAGTATGTGTTTAAGTATGATGAGATGTTTTTAAAGAAAGTATGATTTCGAATTAGTCATGTCTATGTTCATGTTTTCAAAATTAATCAAGTTGATTTCAAGCATGTGTAAGTATTGGGAAAGTCCATATGATCAAGTATGTTTTATGATTTCATGAATTAGCTTACCACATGGTTTTAGAGTCTAGACTCTCACTATTTTAAGCTTGTAGTATGGTTTGAGCCGAGGCTCCTCATGTTATCATTTCAGATTTATATATGTATGTATGAGTCAGCTTCGTCACTAGATGATGGTTCATCTTCATTGGAAAACGATAGAGAGCACATGCATGTTTTTTATGAGTAGTGTCTAGAACCGAGTAGGCTAAGGGTCAGTCAACCCTATGCCTCAGAACTACGCGCCAACATAGGTGTGATCAAATTATTTAGGACCTCCCTTGTGAGATTCCCCTGCCCCCAAGGGGCCTTCAGCTTGATATCGATATCATGGTAGCGACCTTAGCCCTGGAAAAGCTTTTGATGGCTCTACCCACTTGAGTGTGATAGTCGAGACCATGTAAGCTCTATCGTGGTAATATCGGTTATATGACGAGTCTCCCATTGTTCCTCATGATTTCAGTTATGCATGTTCATCAATCATGATGTTATGTTTTTAGCAGGTTTGACCCAATGATCAATTTTACTTATGATTATCACTTTTCAGCTTTGGGTCATTCGATCCAGTTATGACGTTCAGTTATGCTCAGATCATGATTTTAGAAAATAGCATGCAAGCCCTACTCTTAGAATCTTGTCCTGATTATGTTTTATACTATGTATGTTTAATGATTTTACTACTTAGCAGTTTTACTTACCTTGCATACTCAGTATGTTCCACGTATTGACTGCATACTCTATGTTGTGTTGTTTTATGATACAAGCTCCAATATCCAGACTTAGTCCCACCGCTAGTCAAACTTCTAGAGTTAGCACTTCTCAGTCTCAGTTGGTGAGTCCTCATCTTGTGAGGGCCCCTCTTATCAGTTGTATTTTGTCTTTTCAATTTTCAGACTATAGTGAGTTAGTTTGGGTCTTGTCCTATCAACTCGTCAATATTAGAGGGATTTTCGTACATAGTTTGTATTCAACTTTAGACTTATGTATGTATTCAGATATATTGTGATGTTTAGACTTCTACTCTGTTATTCATGTTGATCTTTCATTTATTTGAATGAGTTAGATGTCATGTTCATGCCATGGGTCGACTTGGTGCCTTTCAAGGTTCTTTGTCTCGTGTCTCGATCTGGGCCAATGTTCGAGTCGGGACAAACTTGGTATTAGAAAATTAGGTTTTAAAGTGTCCTAGGGTGTTCGAAAGTCGCGTTAGTAGAGTATTTCATAGGTGTGAAGAGCTCCACACTTATGACGAAGAGGCTACGAGACATTTAGGAAATGTTCCTTTCTTTCATGATCTATGTCATGTAGTGAAGTGTCTCTCTATCCTTTTAAGTCGTGTTGTACACATTTGCAGAATCATGCCTCCCTGCAGAGTTAATGGAAAGAGAAACGAAAACGGAAATGGCCACGATAATGGCAATGGAGACGGGCACCAGCAGGCCCCACCAGCCCACGAGGAGCACGTACCCGAGCCGGTTTCCCACACAGAGTTCAAGGCAGCCATTCAGACATTAGCCTAAGCCTTGACCGCCCAGGTCAATCAGCAGGCGGTAGTGCATGTCCCTCAGAATGGGAATGCGACGACGCCAAGAGTTAGAGATTTTGTGAGGATGAACACCCCATAGTTTCTTGGATCAAAGGTGGACGAGGATCCACATGAGTTCATTAAGGAGGTTCTGAAGATAACCTAGATTATGGGGGTTATTGGGGAGGAGTGCGTCAATTTATCCTCATAATAGTTGAAGGGGGTTGCACACTTTTGGTTCAAGCAATGGAAGGATAGTAGGGCAGTTGGAGCAGGCCCTATCATTTGGGATGAGTTTCATGCCGCTTTTCTGGATCGGTTCTTCTCTCATGAGACGAGGGAGATCAAAGCAGCCTATTTTTTTTAATTTAAAGCAAGGAAAGATGACAGTTTAGGAGTATACCTTGGAGTTCACTCATCTGTCCAAGTATGCACCTGAGATGGTGGTGGATCAAGGAGCCCGACTAAGCAGGTTTGTGCAAGGGATAGTAGACTACTTGGTCAGGGATTGCCTTATCGTGATGCTGCTTCAAGACATTGACTTTGCTCGGATAGTCCTATACGCCCAGCAGATAGAGGCAGTGCAGATGAGTGAGCGGGAGAGAGAGCCCAAGAGGGCCAGGACTGATTGTTTCGGATTCTCCCAGCAAAGACCTAGTAGGCACCGTTAGCAGTCCCACCAGAGATCTTTAGCCCTAACGCCTTCAGCTATAAGTGTTCCATCTAGTTACAAGCGCGATCAGAGGGGAAGAGCATCAAGCTCGAGGGGCTAGAGAAGTAGACTCGCAGAGACCGGCCCTCTTGAGTGTAGCATATGTGGTTGGAGATACATAGGCCAGTGCTTAGCAGGTTCATGTGCTTTTTCAGGTGTGGGAAGCCTGAACATATGCTTAGAGATTTCCCAGCAACTAGATAGGGCCATGATAGGGGCTGAGGCTAGCTTCTAGTTCAGCAACTCTACCAGTACGCCCAGCTCAGCAGGGGGCATGAATGTAACACCCCGAAAACTTTTCTAGACCAAACTCTGACCTTGCAAGAAAAAAATACAGAAGAAACAAAAAAGTTGCCTTAGAATGATTGGGACAACGAGTCGTGTTCATCTCAAATGACTCATTATGTCAGTCGAGGTCAGCCCTGTTTGGTCCTTCAGGAACCAACGAGACATGGAACGACCCGTTGTGTGGAACAACGAGTCATCGTATTATTCGTTGGTCCCCATTAGAAGTCCCTCTTCCAGGACTCCACGACTCAAACAATGAGTCATCATGTGATACAATGACTCGTGGTATGAGTCGTTGGTTGAGAGTCCCAGAAATTCCCTTCAGTGATGACGAGTGGAAACAACGACTGTTGTATCCCACAAAAAGTCATTGTGACCACCCATCGTGTCAAGTTAGGGATTTTTATAATTTTTCTAGAGGTAATGACTCGACACAACGACCCATTGGGTCTACCAACAAGTCGTCGTGTTTCCCATTGTTAGTCCTCCCAGAATTTATATCCAGTGACCATGGGAGCAACCAATGACCCATTGGTTCATCCAACGAGTCGTGGCACCTCTCGTTGCCGATTTCAATGAGCCCAGAACCTAGGCAGTAGGACCAATGACTGGTCCCAATAATTCGTGATCTCAACCAATGACTCATTGAGTGCCCCGTTGGTCCCCCGTTGGTAGTTTTTCCAAGTTTTCCCCCAGGGATATTTTTGTAATTTCCCACCCTTTAATCCCCAAACTATGTCATTTTGGGTTATTTTAAGGGAATTTAGAGGGGTAATTAACGATTACTTCACCCCTCTCATCCCCTCAGAAAATCATTTCATAAGTTTTCTCTCAGAAACTCTTAGAGCAAGAGCTAGGGAAGTCAGTTCTTCTCAGATTCTCAAGAGATTTTCTCCAGAAATTCTTCACCAAGTGTGTGGAAATTCAACAAGGGGATTGTTCTTCCCTTGTGTCCCCAAAACCCTTCCTTAATTCTTCTATCAGTTCTAGTCCCTGAGTTTTTGAATGGGAATAATTATCAGTAAGATTTCGTATATAATGTGTGGAATATTATTCATACTAATTGTAGTTATAATTCCAGTAGGTTGTGACTATATAGATGCTTTTCCCTGCAAAATGAACTTTAACTCTAGCTTTTGAATACAGAAAAACTAGAGTCTTGCATAATCGATTAATTATCCAAATTGCTTGATTCTATCAGTTTTAGGAATTCCCATATTGTTAGTATATTTTAAAATTTCAGTCAGATGCATGTTAGTCCAGTCTCAGTTAGATTATTAGCATACTTAGTATTATTCAAGAATGTTAGCTGATCAGTTTGACTACAGTCTTTCCTTGAGGTGCCAGTGGTGCCTCCCAATTATCAGTTATTAGACTCAGATATCATATTTCAGCGGTTCTTTAGACGGTTATGAAACTTCTAGATAAGCAGCTCTAAGTAGTCTTAGAACCCCCAGCTTCATATTTTAGTTTGTTCTTTAGATGGTTATGACGCTTTCAGATAAGCTGCTCTAGCTAGTCTTAGAACACCAATTACAGAATCCGGTCCGATAAGACTCTCAGGGTACTTCCAGATAGGTATTCCTGACTTAGTGTTGGAACCCAATTTCGAGCTACCAACTTAGTAATAAGTCCAGGAATATCCAATGGGAGTAGGACTTAGCACTGAGTGGACCGGGGTTCTAGCGCACCCCGGTTCCCAAAACTATGTTGCCACTGTAGGTTATTTTATTGGTCTTATTGCCCCAGACTTGTGATCACCCAATTCATTCCTTTATACCCTGGCAAGGTATATTGGGCCCTATCAATAGGGTGTATACATCGGACTCCACGTCTAGATCACATGGTTATATGTCGGTTATAACCTCTCCCACTAGTCAATACAGTCTCAGTTTAGCTCAGCTCAAAATAGTTTCAATTTACACTGTTTAGAACAATTAGTCCATATCAGTATCTTAGATTCAAGGCATGTCTACGACCATCATATAGGGTCATTTTGACCATTTAAGTTATATTTCACTTTATTCAGTTTCAGTATTTCACTTGGTCATTGCATGTCATTATAGTTCAGTTATTTATTCTTCTTGTTTGTTTTCTCCCACTTACTTAGTACATTCAAAGTACCGACGCATACCTTCTATGATGTACCATATTATGATACAGGTGGAGGTTCTCAGTCTTAACACCGCTAGTAGATCTTGTTCAGGTGATATCAGTTGTACCAGTGGTGAGTCCTCATCATTCAAGGACGATGTTTATTTTCTTCAGTTAATTTTCTATAGTTAGACTTTAGAGTTAGCTGGGGGCTTGTCCCAACAACTCATCGGATATAGATGGCTTTCATACATAGATTCAGACTTTCAGTTTTCTTCCAGATGTAAAAGCTTTTATTATTCAGTTGTTCATAAATGGTTTATTTAGTTACACTTCCGCTATGATTACTCAGATCACCAGTGTTATGATAGACCATGGGTTGACTGGGGTTACTTGTAACTCCAAGTACCGTGTCTCGTCCAGGGTATAGACTAAGGTCTTGAAAAACATGGTATCAAAGCTCTAGGTTTAGAGTATCCTAGGATTTCTGAAAGCCGCATAGAGTAAAGTCCTTTTCATGGGTGTGAAGCTCGCCACACTTGTGACGAGGAGGCTACGAGATGTTATTAGGAGAACTCCTTATTCTTCAAACTCTTTATCGTGTGTTGAAGTTCAATTCCACAAACATTCTCCTAACTCGTGCTATATTTCATTTAATCATGCCTCTATGACTCGGTAACGGAAGAAGGGCCAGCAACGCTAACTGACCTTCCCCAACAGCTCCAGCAGCCCCTTGGGACGACCAAGTGTCCTTAGTGGAGTTCAGAGCGGCAATCCAGCTGCTGGCACTGACATTCATGAACCAGGTGAACCAGCAGGTGGTTTCGATTAATACGAATGGGTTCACAATAGCTGCCCGAGTTCGGGACATCACCCGGATGAACCCTCCAGCCTTCCATGGATCTAAGGTTGAAGAAGACCCACAGAAGTTCGTGGATGACATATGAAAGATCACTTGGATTATGGGTGTTAGCTCCGCTGAGAGTGCTAACTTGGCTACCTACTAGTTGAAAGGGGTAGCCCAGATCTGCTACGATCATGGAAGGAAAGGAGACCAGCGGGAGCGGAACCGGTGGAGTGGGAGGAGTTTACAACAGCCTTCCTAGACAGATTCTTCCCTCAGGAGCTAAGGGAGGCTAAGGTGGCGGAATTCATGAATTTGAAATAGGGCAACGTGATGGTGGAAGAGTATGCACTGAAGTTCACACAGTTGTCAAAGTATGCTCCAGAGATGGTAGTCAAGCAAAGGGCTCGCATGCTGAAGTGCGTCAACGTAGTATCAAACTTTGTCCTTAAGGAGTGCAGGACTATAATGCTCATCAAGGATATTAACCTCTCCATCCTCATCGTGCATTCCCATTAGATTGAGGCAGAAAAGCTGAAAGACATAAAGCGGGAGAATAACCGGGCTAGGAATAGCCAATCTGATTATGGAATTTAGAGGTCTGGCAGTAGTAGCCATCCACAGAAGCAACAGAGGGCTCCAACACCAACTTCAGCCAGCGCCCCTACTTTTCTGTTCTGCAAGGATTGGAGTGGTGGAGCATCTGGCTCACGATCCAAGAGTCACAGCGCTAGCAACTACTACCCAGCTTGCCCTGAGTGTGACAAGAACCATCCAGGGGAATGCCTTCAGGGCTAAGAGGGTTGCTTTGGGTGTTGACAACTAGGTCATCGGCTCAGAGAATGCCCATCAGCAGGACGAGGGAGATCAAAATCCACCACTTCAGCAGCTCCAGCAAGCCGACCAGTTCAGCAGGCCAACACTTCAGGTACGTATGGTGGTCAGTACCAAAACCATTTTTATGCTTTGTCCTCTCGTCAGGATCCGGAGAGCTCATCTGATGTGGTCACGGGTATGTTACATCTTTTCCATCTAGATGTGTATGCCCTACTAGATTCAGAAGCCACACTATCATTCGTGACTCCCTATGTAGCTGTCCAGTTTGATATCAGTCTAGAGGTCCTCTCAGAACCATTCTCAGTCTCTACCCCAGTTGGTAAGTCCATTAGAGCCAACCGGGTGTATAGAAACTAACCAGTCTCAGTCTTGAATAAGGTCATTCCAGTTAATCTCGTAGAATTAGACATGGTCGATTTCTATCTCATTCTTGGCATGGATTGGTTACACTCTGGTTATGCCTCAGTAGACTACAGAACTAGAGTCGTCAGATTTCAATTCCCTAATGAGCAAGTTTTAGAGTGGATGGGCAGTAGTTCAACGCCTAAGGGTCGGTTTATTTCCTACCTTAAGGAAAGAAAGCTTATTTCTAAAGGGTTTTATCATCTCGTTCGGGTCAAAGATTTCAGCTCTGAGAGTCAAACTATCTAGTCAGTTCCAATTGTCAGTGAATTCCCTGACGTGTTTCCCGAAGATATTCCTGGAGTCCCTCTTGAGCGGTAAATAAACTTCATCATAGACCTTCTTCCAGACACTCAGCCCATCTCAACCCCTCCTTACAAAATGGATCCAGCTGAGATTAAGAAGTTGAAGGAGCAGCTAAACGACCTCCTTTATAAAGGTCTCATCAGGCCCAGCATCTCTCCATAGGGTGCTCCAGTATTATCGTGCGAAAGAAAAATGGTACTCCAAAAATGTGTATCGACTGCCATCAGTTGAATAATGTCATCATTAAGAACAGGTATCCCCTACCCAAGATTGACGACTTGCTCGATCAGCTTCAGAGAGCTAGTTGTTTCTCCATGGAAGATCTCAGGCCGGGGCATCATCAGCTAAGAGTCAGAGAATGTGACATACCAAAATCATCTTTCAGAACTCGGTATGGAGTACGAGTTCGTGGTTATGTCCTTCAGACTAACCAATGCCCCCACAACTTTCATGGACCTGATGAACAGGGTTTTCAAGTCGTATCTAGACATGTTCTTCATTGTATTCATTGATGACATTCTGGTATACTCCAGAAGCGAGGAAGAACATGCTAACCATCTGCGGATAGTGCTACAGATGCTCAAAGACCGCCAGTTGTTTGCTAAGTTCAGCAAATGTGAATTTTTGTTGAAGTTTGTGACTTTCCTTGGTCACGTGGTCTCGGATGAGGGTACTCAAGTAGATCCTCAAAAGATAATAGCGGTGAAAGACTGGCCATGACCTACTTCTCTAATCGAAATTAGAAGTTTCTTGGGTGTAGACGGTTATTATCGATGTTTGTTGGAAGGTTTTTCCTCTATAGAGTCTCCTCTGACTAGTTTGGCTCAGAAAAAGGTGAAATTTCAGTGGCCAGATGCGTTTGAGAAGAGTTTCCAGGAGTTGAAGACCCGACTCACTACCGCTCCAGTGCTAACCTTACAAGAAGGAATAGATGGGTTCGTCATGTATTGTGACGCTTCCATAGTTGGACTCGATTGCATTCTGATACAGTGGGGTAAGGCAATAGCTTACGCCTCCAGAAAGCTCAATGTTCATGAAAAGAACTATCCGACTCATGACCTTGAGTTGGCAGTAGTGGTGTTTGCATTGAAAATATGGAGGCACTACCTTTATGGGGCTCACATGGATATTTTAACCAATCAAAAGAGCCTTCAGTATGAGTTCAGTCAGAAACACTTAAATCTTCATCAGAGAAGGTGGCTGGAGCTATTGAAGGATTACGAAATGAGTGTGCTATACCACCCGGGCAAAGCCAATGTGGTGGCTAATTCCCTAAGCAGGATATCTATGGGGAGCGTGGCTCATGTTGAAAAGAAAAGAAAAGAACTAGAAAACGATATTTACAAGTTAGCTCGGATGGGAGTGCAGTTAGTTGATTCAGCTGAGGGCAGAGTAGTAGTGCAAAGTGGATCAGATTCCTCGTTAGTCATTGAAGTTAAGTCAAGGCAGGAAAAATATCCCATACTGCTTAAGCTAAAGGAAGCAGTTCTTAGAAAAGAAGTGGAGGCTTTCTCTAAAGGGGAAGATGGTGTATTCCATTACTAGGGTAGACTTTGTACCGGATGTAGGGGTCTTGAGAAAGTAGATACTGGATGAAGCATACAATTTGAGATATTCTATCCACCCAGGTGCCACTAAGATGTACCGTGATTTACAGGATATTTACTGTTGGAACGACATGAAAAGGGACATAGCAAAATTTGTGGCTAAGTGCTCGAACTATCAGCAGGTTAAGATGGAACATCAGAGACCTGGGGGTATGATGCAGGATATCAACATACCCACATGGAAGTGGGAAGAAGTGAATATGTACTTTATTATAGGTCTACCTCGTACTCATCAACAGTATGATTCAATCTGGGTGATAGTAGACCAGATGACCAAGTCATCACATTTCCTCCCGGATAAAACTATAGACTCAGTTGAGGATTATGATAGGCTATATATCTAGGAGTTGGTCAGACTTCAAGGGTTGTTGTTATACCCCGAATGCCTTAAGATCAGACCCGGGAATTGAAATAGAGAAAATAGGAATTTCTGCACCAGGTCACAGGATGAGTCATCCAGTGACCCGTCAGGAACCCCACGAGTCTGTAAGTGACTCGTGGGGAGAGGCTGGGACTTGGTTGAAAATTTGGGATTTGAGATGACCATGGTGCGACCACGAGTTGTGGTCAACACCATGAGTCGTTAGGTGTCCCATGGTCAAGAGTTGACTGAAGACTTGAAGAATAGGGCAGTGAAGGTAATGACTATTGACCACGAGTCGTTGGGTACAACACGAGTCGTGGTGTCCCTCATGGTGAGCCTCAGAGGAAGAATGGTCAGTGTTCATGGTGACTGGTGACCATGAGTCATTGTCACTGGTAAAGACCCGTGTAGTCCCTCGTTGGTACTAGCAATCTATTTTTTTCCTGCAAATTTATTAAGGGCTTTTCCATAATTCCTATGTTCCTAAGGTATAAAATACGTCATTTTAAGGTTAGAATGGAGTTTTTTAGAAGGGTTAAGTCATTCTAAGCCTATCCTAATTCATGCATGTAAGTTTAGAAGTTTGAGAGGCGATCAAGGCTAGTTCTTCAATGTTTTTCCTCAATTCGCTTTGGGCAATCAAAGAAGTGTGAAAATCAGATCCCTTCATGTATGTAAGGCTATGAATGGGTGCAATTTTCCACACCCATGCCTCATTCCCTCTCAATTCATAATGTTCTAATTGATGATTCCATAGGATTTTTACCCAATGCATGAATTCGTAAGTTTTAATCATAGGTATGATCTCAGCATGTTTTGAATGATTAATTATTATTAATGGACAGATTTTACAATGTTTTAGATTATAAATTATGTTTTCAAGTTTTCAAAACTATGATGCCCATCCATGAATGTTCATAAAAGTTATGATCTATGAGATATGTGTTTAAGCATGATGAGATGTTTATGAAGAAAGTATGATTTTGAAATACCCATGTCTATGTTCATGTTTTCAATGTGAATCAAGTTGATTTCAAGCAGAATTAAGTATTGGGAAAGTCCATATGATCAAGTATGTCTTATGATTTCATGAATTAGCTTACCACATGGCTTTGGAGTTAAGACTCCCATTATTTTCAGCCTGTGGTATGGTTTGAGCCAAGACTCCTCATGTTATGATTTCAAATTATGCATGTATGTTATTATTCAACTTCGTCACTAAAAGATGGTCAGCTTCGTTGAAAAATGAGGAGAGCATATGCATGTTTTCGGGAGTAGTGTCTACCACCGAGTAGGCTAGGGGCCAGTCAACCTTGTGTCTCAGAACTACGTGCCAACATAGGTTTATTTATATACTTTTGGACCTCCCTTGGAGCTTCCCCTACCCCAAGGGGCCTTGATCTTGATATTGATATCATGGTAGCGCCCTTAGCCCTTGTAAGGTTTTGGACGACTCTGCCTATATGAGTGTGATAATCGGTACCACGTAAGCTCTATCGTGGTAATGTCAGTTATATGACCTGTCTCCCATTGTTCCTCATGATTTCAGTTATGTATGTACATCAGTCATGATATTATGTTTTTAGCAGGTTTGACCAAATGTCAGTTTTAATAATGATTATCAGTTTTCATCTTTTGGTCATTCGATTATGTTATGATGTTCAGTTATGTTCAGATCACGATTTCAAAAATATCATGCAAGCCCTACTCTCAGAATCTTACCTTGATTATGTTTTATTATACGCATGATTTCATGATTTTACTTACTAAGCAGTTTTACTTACCTTGCATACTCGGTACATTCCATGTATTGTGCTGTATCGTTTAATAATACAGGCTCCGATATCCAGACTCAGTCTCATCGATAGCAAGATTCTCAGCTTTAGTACTTCCCGCTCAGAGTTGGTGAATCCTCATCTTGCGAGGGCCCTTTTATTCATTTACGTTCAGTATTTTCAGTTTTTAGACTATAGTGAGTTAGTAAGGGTCTTGTCCCATCAACTCATTAGTTAAAAGACTTTTCGGACATAGTGTGCATTCAGCATTGGACTCATGTATGTATTCAGATGTTAAGCTTTTTGTAGACATCCGCTATGTTATATATGATGATCTCCGCTTATCTATGATTGAGTTAGATTTATGTTCATTCCATGAGTCGAGTTTGAGCTTCTGGGGGTTTCTTGTCTCGTGTCTCGATTCGGGCCTATGTTCAGGTCGTGACAAACTTGGTATCAGAGCATTAGGTTTTGATGTGTCCTAGGGTGCTCAAAAGACATGTTAAGTAGAGTATTTTTCATGGGTGTGAAGCACGCCACACCTATGATGAAGAGGCTACGAGACTTTTAGAAAATGTTCCCTCTTTCATGATCTATGTTGTGCAGTGAAATGTCTCTCTATCGTTCTAACTTGTGCTATACGCGTTTGCAGAATCATGCCTACCCACAGAGTTAATTGAAGGAGAAACGAAAATGGAAATGTCCACGAGGATGAAAATGGAGATGGGCATCAGCTGGCCCCACCAGCGCATGCGGAGCATGTACCCGAGCCGGTTTCCCACGCAGAGTTCAGGGCAGCCATTCAGATGATAGCCCAGGCCTTGACTGCCTAGGTCAATCAACAGGAAATGGCGCATGTCCCTCAGAATGGGAATGCGACAGTGGCAAGAGTTAGGGATTTTCTGAGAATGAACCCACCCGAGTTCCTTGGATCGAAGGTGGACGAGGATCCACATGAGCTTATAAATGAGATTCTGAAGATCACCCAGATCATGGGGGTTACCGGGGAGGAGTGCACCAATTTGGCCTCGTATAAGTAGAAAGGGGTCGCACACATTTGCTTAAAGTAATGGAAGGATAGTAGGGAATTTGGAGTAGGCCCTATCAGTTGGGATGAGTTCCATGCCGATTTTCTAGATCTTTTCTTCCCTCGTGAAATGAGGGAGCTGAAAGAGGCCAAGTTTGTGAATCTAAAGCAACAAAAGATGACGGTTCAGGAGTATTCCTTGGAGTTCACTCGTCTGTCCAAGTATGCACCTGAGATGGTGGCGGATGAGAGGGTCCGTGTGAAAAGGTTTGTACACGGGATAGAAGACTCCTTGGTCAGGGATTGATGAACCGTGATGCTTCTTGAGGATATTGAATTTGCTCGGATACTCCTGTATGCCAGCAGATGGAGGCAGTACAGATAAGTGAACGGGAGAGGGAGGCCAAGAAGGCCAAGATCGATAGCTCCGGATTCTCCCAGTAGCGACCTTGTGGGTACCGTCAGCAGTCCCACCAAAGATCTTCAGCCCCAGTTCCTTCCTCTATGAGTGTTCCATCAAGGTCCAAGCGTGATTAGAGGGGATGATAATCAGGCTCGAGGGGCCAGAGTAGCAGACTCGTAGAGAAAAGCCCTCTAGAGTGCAGCAGATGTAGCCGGAGACACATAGGTCAGTGTTTGGGGGGTAAGGTGCTTGCTTCAGGTGCGAGAAGCCTGGGCACATGCTTAGAGATTGAAGAGCAGACGAGCATAGTCATGATAGGGGCCGAGGCTCAGCTTCTACTTTAGCAGCTCCACCAGCAGGCCCAGCTCAACAGGGGGCATCTACTATATAGGTGGCGGAAAGCGCGAAAATAGATTTTATGCCCCAGCATCCCGTTAGGAGCAGGAGGTCTCTCCATATGTAGTCACTGGTATTTTATGAGAATTCCACCTTGATGTATATGCATTATTAGATCTAAGGGCTACTTTATCTTTTGTGATGCCCTATGTTGCTAGTAGTTTCGTAGTCAGTCCTGAAATCTTATCAGAACCCTTCTAAGTCTCTACTCCAGTTGGTGATTCCGTTATAGTTAGGCGAGTGTATAGAAGTTTCCCTATAATAGTCCTTCAAAAAATCACATCAGTAGATTTAGTATAGTTAGCCATGACCGATATTGATGTTATCCTCAGATGGATTTGCTATTTGCATGCTATGCCTCAGTGAATTGTAGAGCCTGTGTGGTAGAGTTCATATTTTTGAGTGAGCCAGTCCTAAAGTGGAAGGGTAGTTTAGTTGTGCCTGTAGGTCATTTCATGTCCTACTTTAAGGCCAGAAAGATGATTTCTAAGGGTTGTGTGTACCATGTAGTTAGGGTTAAGGATGCCACATACGAAACCCCGACTATCTTGTCAGTTCCAGTAGTATGTGAGTATCCAGAAGTCTTCCTAGTTGATTTACCGAGAATCCCTCCTGAGCGGGAGATTGATTTTGGTATTGACCTTCTTCCAGATATGCAACTATATCTATTCCTCCTTACAGAATGGCTCTAGCCGAGTTAAAAGAGTTGAAGGAGAAGTTGAAAGACCTCCTAGACAAGGGTTTCATAAGACCTAGCAAATCTCCGTGGGGTGTACCAGTCCTCTTTGTTCGGAAGAAAGATGGTTTTCTTCATATGTACATTAATTATCGACAATTGAACAAGGTCACCATCAAGAAAGGTATCCTTTTCCCAAGATTGGTGATTTGTTTGACCAGCTTCAGGGTGATAAGTGCTTTTCATATATAGACTTCAGGTTCGGATACCATCAGCTCAGGGTTCGGGAGAGTGACATCCTGAAGACCACCTTCAGGACTTGGTATGGTCACTATGAGTTTGTAATTATGTCTTTTGGACTAACAAATGCTCCTGCAACTTTTATAGATTTGATGAACAGGGTGTTCAAGACATACCTGGATATGTTTGTGATTGTGTTCATAGATGATATCCTTATATACTCTCAGAACGAGAAGGAGCATACGACTCATTTGAGGGTGGTGCTACAGACCTTGAAGAATCATCTTCAATATGCTAAATTTAGTAAATGTTAGTTTTGGTTGAACTTGGTGGAATTTTTGGATCAGGTGGTGTCAAGTGAGGGTGTATAGGTAGACATTCAGAAGATAGAGGCGGTGAAGAATTGGCCTAGACTAGTAGCTTCTTGGGTTTAGCTGGGTATTATCAGAGTTTCTCGAGGGGTTTTCATCTATTGCAGCACCATTGACCAAATTGACCCTAAATAAAGTGACATTCAAATGGTTGGAGGCTTGTGGGAGGAGCTTCCAAGAGTTGAAGTCTCGACTCACCTCAGCACCGGTGTTAACCCTAAATGAGGGTACCGATAGGTTTGTGGTATATTGTGATGCTTCGAGGATAGGTCTTTGTTGTATATTGATGCAGCATGGCAAGGTTATAGCTTGTGCTTCCAGGCAGCTAAAGATTCATGAAAGGAATTATCCGACTCACGATCTTGAATCAGCGATGGTGGTATTTTCCTTGAAGATTTGTAGACACTATTTGTACGGGGTCCATGTAGATGTGTTTATGGACCACAAGATCCTATAGTACATGTTTACCCAAAAGGATCTAAATCTACGTCAAAGAAGATGGTTGGATCTACTCAAGGATTATTATATGAGTGTCCTTTACCATCCGGGCAAGGCTAATTTGCTAGCAGACGCTCTTAATAGGCTTTCTAAGGAGAGTGTGTCTCATGTAGGTGAGGAGAAGGAGCTGGTAAAGGATGTGCATCAGCTTGCATGACTAGGAGTTCATTTGGTTTACTCGACCGATGGTGGTGTTATTGTTCAGAACGGATCAGAATCATCCTTGGTGACTGATGTAAAAGCTAGATAACATGAGGATCCTATTTTTGTGAAATTAAAGGAAGAAGTTCAGAATCAAAAGGTGGAGGTCTTCTCCAAAGGGGGAGATGGTGTGCTCCAATATCAGGGTCATTTCTGTGTTTTGGATGTTGATGATTTGAGAGATCGGATGTTGCACAAGGTTCATGGTTCCAGATACTCCATATATCCAGGTGCCACAAAGATGTACCGTGACCTATGAAAAGTCTATTAGTGGAATTGCATGAAGAAGGACATTGCAGAATTTGTGGCGAAGTGTCCGAATTGTCAACAGGTGAAAGTGGAACATCAAATACCTTGAGGTGTTCTTCAAGACATCAGTATTCCTTCTTGGAAGTGGGAGGAGATTAATATGGACTTCATCATAGGGTTGCCTCGTACTCTTTGACAGTATGACTCCATTTGGGTAGTTGTGGATAGTTGACTGAAGCAGCTCATTTCCTACCAGTCAAAACACTGATTCAGTGGAGGATTATGCTAAGTTATACATTCAGGAGTTAGTTCGGTTGCATGGAGTGCCATTGTCCATAATATCGGATAGAGGTACTCAGCTTACCTCCCAGATTTGGAGATCGTTTCAAAAGGGATTTGGTACTCAGGTCAAGCTTAGCATAATATTTCACCCACATACAGATGGTCAGGAAGAGCAGACTATTCAGACTCTCGAGGACATGTTGAGAGCGTGTGTGATTGAATTCAAGGGTAGTTGGGATGACCATTTGCCTCTCATTGAGTTTGCATATAACATTAGATATCATTCCTACATTTAGATGGCTCCGTTTTAGGCTCTCTATGGGTGGAGGTGTAGATCGCCTATTGGTTGGTTTGAAGTGGGTTAAGCTGCGATGATAGGTTTAGATTCAGTCCATGAGGCCATGGAGAAAGTTCAACTTATAAGGGACATGTTAAAAACAACTCAGAGTCGCCAAAAGTCCTATTGGGATGTGAGGAGGAGAGAACTTGAGTTTGAAGTTGATGATTGGGTGTTTTTGAAGGTATCTCCCTTGAAGGGAGTGATGAGGTTCGGAAAGAAAGGGAAACTCAGTCCCCGTTATGTTGGCCCGTACCGAATAGTGAAACGTGTTAGCAAGGTAGCATATGAGTTGGAGTTACCCTCAGAATTATCTTCAGTCCATCTAGATTTCCATGTATCGTTCTTAAAGAAGTGTTTGGATGATCCAGCTCTAGTTGTTTTGGTGGACAGTGTTGGTGTGAAAAACAACTTTAGTTATGAAGAGGTTCTGATGGAGATACTGGATCGACAGGTTCATAAGCTAAGGAACAAAAAATTAGCTTCAGTCAAGGTTTTATGGAGGTATCAGCAGGCTTAGGGAGCTATGTGGGAAGCCCAAGTACATAAGATGGCTAAATACCCGCATTTAGTCCCTTCCGGCTCAGTTTCATCTTGAGGTATCAGTTTCCTTCTTAATACTTTATTCAGTTTCATGTTCAGCTTATTGTACCTTAGTTTCTTTCATGTAAATGAATGTATGTGCCATTCAGGAATTTAGTTCAGTCATGCAGTTCAAATCAGAGTCAGTCACTCCATCAATTTCCAACATGTATGTTCAGTATTTGAGTATGATGATTACATTTCTCTACTTTTCTGTGTGATTTTCAACATTCGAGGACAAATGTTCCCAAGGGGGAGATATTTTTATACCCCGAAAGCCCTAAGATTAGACTCGGGAGTTGAAATAGAGAAATAGGAATTTTTGCACTAGGTCACGGGACGAGTGGTCCAGTGACCCATCAGGAACCCCACGAGCTGTTAAGTGACTCATGGGGAGAGGCAGGGACTTGGTTGAAAATTTGGGATTTGAGGTGACCATAGGTGTGACCTAGAGTTGAAGTCAACACCACGAGTCATCAGGTGTCCCGCGGTCAAGAGTTGACTTATGACTTGAAAAGTGGGGAAGTGAAGGTAATGACTAGTGAACACGAGTCCTTGGGTACACCATGAGTCGTGGTGTCCCTCGTGGTGACCCTCAGAGGAAGAATGGGCAGTGTTCATGACGACTAGTGACCACGAGTCGTGGTCACTGGTAACGACCCATCCAGTCCCTCGTTGGTACTGGAAATCTATGTTACACCCCGTAAGTTCCTAACGTTTAGTTAGCCAATTCGTACAGTATTCAAGAATTCTAGAATATAACGTGTGCGAGGAAAGGGGATGGGGAAAGGTCGAATGAGCCTAGGATCGAGGTAGCGAGGGAGAAGGCCGAAGCAGGTTGTAATATGGGTAGTGATCTTGGGCAGAATTATATGCCCAAGTGATACTCAAATGCTTCATTTCGTCTTGTTTATCTATTGTTATTTGTGCATTCTCATGTGATTTGTAGTT
>JACEIK010001624.1:165782-185348 GCA_018107945.1 Datura stramonium | reverse complement strand
AATAACAGCACTTCTAACCTCCTGATCCAATGGTAATGGAATAGAGAATGCTGGAGGCGGTGCCGTCACATTTGCCGCTCCGAGCAGCTCCTAACATGGTGAAGAGTGCTGGGGAGACTGAGGTGAAGTCTCCCTATCTCCCTCAGATTGGGCTAACTCTACTGAGGCACCCTGCTAGTTCCCTCTCCTACTGCTACATCAAATCTCCTGCCAGTCATAGTGTATCACGGGTTTGCCATTTCTCTGTGGATAGAAGAATACGGTAAGCTTGGGGATTCAATCCTATACTGTACAGCTCTATAGCACGACTGGATAAGAAAAAACAGTAACCATCCTATCATGCCTCGCAACCTCCTGCCTATAGTATGTGGTGCACAACACATCCATAGACAAGACTCTATTTAGCACGACTTGCAGACTCCCTGGTCTACAACCTGCTCTAATACCAAGTTTGTCACGCCCCTTCTTGGGAGGCATGACTAGCACCTGGTGCCTACTAGGATCTGAAATGACCGAGCTGACTGGGCTTAAGCACTTTTGGTGCAGGGCTGGAACTGACTCTTACATCAAGAAAACAATGGGCTATATCTCGCTGTAAATACAACCTCTAGCCGACAAGGCCTAATAGCCACCTGTGAAATAAAAAAGCTAACAAGAACAATAAATAACAGGGAATCATATGTGGGCCGACAAGACCACCATGATGTCTAGTTATGACTGTAAGGTAAATCCAGAGCTACACCAAATTGTGGCCGACAAGGCCGCTAATCTATCAGCTGAACAAGGCCCCACACGGCCAACACATAAACTGAAACACATATAGGCCCTACACGGCCAATAACAGCTAACCACAGGGATATATACAAAATCTGCGAGCCTCTAGGAGTAATACGATGGTCAGGATAGGGCCCCGACCTACCCATAAAATGTACAGCCAAAAGGGGTAAACCTTCTATCTACAGGCTCTAGAAGAAAGGACCTAACTGTTCTGACGATGTTGGCTGAAAGCTATGAGGGACCTGCTCCTCTTCTATCTGTACCTGTAGGCAAGTAATGCAGCACCCCATAAGGGCGTCAGTGCAATATGTACCGAGTATGTAAGGCAATAACTGTAAATAACTGAATATAAAAGATAGAACTGAAAATGACTGAATTAAAAGGGATAGAAGTCATACCTGAGTATATGGGTTCTCTATTATCTATTCTATCAATAACTAAAGCAAACAAGAACCTTAACTGGCCCCCATTAGCCGGAAGGTACAACAAGCACAGAACAACCCACCTGGGGCCCCCATAAGCCCTGGTGAGTACACATCAATCTATACACCCTTATCAAAGTCATAACGGGTCGTACTGGCAGCTATAGCCGTCCTGCCAGCACCCTGGGCTTGCAACTGAGCCCGCTCGGCTCCAGACTGTAGTTGTGTTTGAGTCCAGTGGACTCCTGATATCTGCACCCCGGACACCAGGCTCGTAGTGGGTGTGGTGCCGATACAGCGTATGTATAATAGTCCAGCCATGGAATGGACTCTATGAGGACTTGGGGCCCCATCTTCGTCCCTTGCGGACGGCATGCCGCTCTCTCTGGAGCGACGTCATCTCGCCCTTGGCGGGCGTCGACACAACTAGTAACCCTGGGGTTGGTCACGGAGGCTATATAGACAAATCAAATCCAAACACAACGTAGAATAATAGCCTCAGCTAATAACAAAAACTATTCGTGATTACGTACTTCTGATTCTCTTACTGGCATTTAGACTGAGTTATAATACCATAGGAACTAACTTGCCGAAGGAGCTGCCTTAACATACCTCGATTGCCAGTTTCTGATTAACTGATAAGTTCCAATTCATATTCAACAACTCTTCCCAACTGAAATCATATAATTGGATGAATGAGGCTAATTTCAATACTAAATTCGGAGAAATTCATAACTTTATATATAAATATTAACTATATTTCAACTTGATGGATCGCGATCGAAAACTCATAATTTCTCGAGAATCTATAAGGGAGAAATGCTTACTTTAAGCCTGGGATCGTATTGATAGTAGTTTGGAGAAATTCCAATAACTTTAGCTCGGTAGAGTTACGATTCTTCGAGCGAATTTCACGAAACTAACTCCATAGAAATACTCCCTGCAGCCTTATGCTTCGATACCCAAAGTTAGTTCGGATTTGGACAGCGTTTTGCGGAGTAAACAAAAGGAAATTATTGATTCTCTTCGTCCTGACCCTCAGTTGGTCGAGTTTAAAAGATGGAATGAAATAAAAATCAAAGGGTGAGACTTATATATACTTGAGGCGGTGGACAGGACAACGTGGCACGGACCCCAACATGCCATTATACGAGCGTGCCATGGGGCCCAACGTGGAGGAGAAAGTTCCGTGCCACGTAGCCCCTTTGCGGAGCTGGCCCGACCTTCTCCCACGAAGTTCCGTCTCCGTGCTCGTTCACCCTTTCCAGGGGCCCTTTTCTCACACGTATTGCACTCTACAACTCTTAACTAACATACGAATTGGTCAACTAAATGTTAGAAACTTATGGGGTGTAACACGGAATTTCTACAGACTGATTTTTATATGATCATAGGCTTCAGGTAAGCATTTCCCCTTTCTGAACTCTCGGGAAATTATATGTTTTCTAGCTTATTTTGTTAAGCTAAAGTATAGTTAATATTAGTATTAAAAGTTATTATTTTCAGCCGAATTAAGTATTAAACTAGTCTCATTATCCCGGTAATATGATTAGAGTTGGAGAGGACTATTGAATACGGTACTCGCCAGTTAATCAGAAATTGGCAATCCAGGTATGTTCAGGCGAATCCTTCATCAAGTTAGTTCCTTTAGCATTATAACTCAGTTTGATTCCCAGTAAGAGAGGCAGAAGGATATCTATTGTGATTAGCTGTTGTTATTAGATGATACTAGTATTCTATGTTTAGTTTATGCTTGACCTTGCCTTGTATAGCCCTCCATAACCAACCGTAGGGTTACTAGCTGTGTCGACGCTCGACAGGGGCGAGATGACGTCGCTCCAAGGAGAGGTATGCCATCTGCGAGGTACGAAGATGGGGTCCCAGGTCCTCATATACTCCATTCCATGGCTGGACTATTATATATCGTATCGACACCACACCCCCGTCGAGCCTGGTGCTCGGGGTGCAGATATCAGGAGTCCCCTAGACTCAGACACAGCTACAGTTCAGGGGCCGAGCGGGCTCAGTTGCGGACCCATGGGACTGGTTGGACGGCTATAGTTACTAGTTGACTTAGTGTGACCTTTTAGGGGTATATAGATTGAATTGTACTCGCCAGGGCTTATGGGGGCCCCAGGAGGCTTATTCTGTGCTGGTTGTACCTTCCAGCTTATGGGGCCAGGTAAGGTTCTTCTTTGCATTAGTTACTGATAGATTAGATAACAGGAAGTTCAGCTATTCAGGTATTAACTCTATTCCTTTCTTTCAGTTACATTCAGTTTTCTTTTAGGTCATTATTGTATTTATAGTTACTCTCTTACATATTCAGTACATATTATATTGATGCCCTTCTGGGGCTCTGCATTACTTGCCTGCGGGTGCCGATAGATGTGGACTAGGATCTTCTTAGCTTTCTGCCATAGTTAGCAGAGCAGTCAGCTCCATTCCTCCGGAGCTAATAGCTAGAAAGTCTATTCTTTTTGTTTGTACAGTTGATGGGTAGGTCGAGGCCTTGTCTCGACCATTGTATACTCTTAGAGGCTTGTAGATTGGTATATATTCCCTGTGGTTAGTATTGATGGTCGTGTGGTACCCGTGTATGCTTTATTTTATGTGTTGGCCGTGTGGGGCATTGTGTAACTATTAGTCAGCGTCCTTGTCGGCCATAGCTCAATTTAGTGCTGGATTTACTTTACCGTCATAACTAGACATCATGGTGGTCTTGTCGGCCCTCATAGGATTCCATATTATTACCTGTTTCTGGTAAGCTGTTTTCTTTTACAGGTGGCTATAAGGCCTTGTCGGCCGGGGGCTGTCTTTACAGCCGAGATATAGCCCGTTGTTTTCTTGACTTAAGGATCAGTCATGTATCAGAGGTGCATAAGCTCAGTCAGGCTAGTTCAGATCCTAGTAGGGCACCAGGTGCCAGTCATGCCTCCCAAAGTGGGGTGTGACAAACTTGCTATCAAAGCAGGTCATATCCCAAGGAGTCTGCAAGCCGTGCTAAGTAGAGTCTTTTCTATAGATGTGTTGTGCACCACATTCTATAGGCAGGAGGCTACGTGGCATGGTAGGGTGGTCACTCTTCTTTCTCTTCTAGTCGTTCTATAGAGTTGTATAGTATAGGATTGAGTCCTTAAGCTTACCATATTCTATTTTTCTAAGAGAGTTGCAGACGTGCGACCGACCACGACTGGAAGGAAGTTAGATGTTGCAACAGGAGAGGGCACTAGCCGGGTGCCCCAGTCAGAGTCAGCCTGACCTAAGGGCGACTGGGAGACTTAATCTCGGTTCCCCAGCACTGTCCGCCACACCAGGAGCTATCCAGAGCGACAGATATGTCGGCACCACCTCCAACAGTTTCTATACCGACACCATCAGACCAGGAGGTCAGGAGTGTTGTTATGATGTCAGCTCATATGATGGCTGCGCAACATCAGCCAATGGCACCCGTGGTTGCAGAGTCTTCAGGAGGGCCTGGTAGTTCAAGGGTCTGAGAGTTTCTCACACTAAGTCCCTCGCAGTTCATAGGGACGGACCGAGATGAGGACCCTAAGGACTTTTTGGACCAGCTGCAGCCGATCTTTAAGGTAATGCATGCCATACCTACAGAATCAGTTGAGTTAGCAGTATTTTGGCTATGGGACATAACAGTATTATGGTACGAGAGTTGGGAGAGGTCCCGAGGTAGAGATGTTCCCCCTCCGAGTTGTCTAGTTTTTCAGAGGCCTTCCTAGACCACTATTTGCCTCGATAAATTCGACAGGCCCAGGTAGATCAGTTCTGCATCTGGAGCAGGGTTAAATGAGTTTTCGGGAGTATGCTATGAGATTTGACTCTTTAGCTTGATATGCACCAGCTTTTGTAGATACCATGCCAGCTAGGGTGCATCGATTTAATATGGGGCTTCTTCTAGAGTATGTAGAGACTTGTATTACCGCTACTCTGCGAGAGGACATGGACATTGCCCGTGTTCACCCATTTGCCTAGAATATTGAGGGGATCAGGCAGCGGCAGATAAAGAGGGAAAATCAGGGGCAGCGCCACAAGGCTAGACCTAGTGACACTCAGGCAGAGTTTTAGGGCGGACCCAGGCCACGACTATCTGGTAGACCACCCAGACCTCCACCTCCGCAACAGCAACAGGGTGGTAGATCAGGCCCTTGGGGGCAGTCAGGACCCAGCGAGAGTTCACGATCATCAAGTTCGCAGCAATAGAGAGGGTCAGAGAAGAGTAGATTAACCGTGCCACTTTCCCCTATCTGTAGTCGACGTCATTTTGGAGCATGTAGTTATGGTTCTTCTAAGAACTACACATGTGGACAAGAGGGTCGCCTGATGAGAGACTGTCCAGCCAGGGGTCAGAATGATCAGGACCGACAGGGCATATCTTTAGTAGTGTCATGTGCCCCAAAATCTCCAGTAGGGCGTAGGCCCTCAGCTCCAGCCAGTAGGGGCCGAGGTAGGTCAGGAGCATCTAGTTCAGCTACCGGTCCAGATTGCAATTAAGCTTTACTAGGGCGACAAGAGTCAGAGTCGTCATCGGATATGGTAACAGGTATGCTGGACACTTGCTCTTATTTTTCTTATTTTTTGATAGACCCAGGTTCCACTATTTCTTATGTGACGCCACTAGTAGCCCGGGAATTCGGCATCACGCCAGAATTGCTTCAGCGACCTTTTTCAGTGTCCACACCCATCGATGATTCCATTATAGCTAAAAGGATCTACCAGGGTTGCACAATAGAGGTTGTTGGTCGCCAAGCTTTAGCAGATTTGGTGGAATGATAAATGATCGACTTTGGTGCAATTATAGGTATGGATTGGCTAGTACCATGTTATGCCCATGTAGAATGTTGGACCAAGACCGTCCAATTTCACTTTCCAGGGGAGGTAGTACGGGAGTGGGAAGGCAATGCAGCCACGCAAAAAGGTAGGTTTATATCTTATCTTCGGGCGAGAAAGTTGATAGCAAAGGGTTGCATCTATTATATTGTCAGGGTTCAGGATGTTCAAGCAGAGTCCCTGACTCTTCAGTCTATTCCAGTAGTCAATGAGTTCGCAGATGTATTTACAAATGAACTTATTGGTATTTGTTTCAAAAGGGAGATTGATTTTGCGATCGACTTATTACCAAGTACTCAGCCTATATCCATTCCTCTGTACTGAATGGCTCCTGCCGAGCTTAGAGAATTGAAGGAACATCTAAAAGATCTGTTAGATAAGGGCTTTATCAGGATGAGTACTTCATCGTGGGGTGCACCAGTTCTGTTTGTAAGGAAGACGGATGGCTCCCTCCGCATGTGTATAGACTACTGGTAGCTAAATAAAGTTACTATAAAGAACAAGTACCCACTTCCCAGAATAGATGACTTGTTTGATCAGTTACAGGGGGTGAAGTATTTCTCAAAAATTGATTTATGGTATGGATACCATCAGGTTCAGGATCGAGAGAGGGATATTCCAAAAACCGCTTTCAGGACCAGGTAGGGCCATTTTGAATTCTTAGTCATGTCCTTCGGGTTGACGAATGCTCCTGCAATGTTCATGGATCTGATGAACATCATCTTCAGGCCGTATCTGGACTTGTTTGTGATAGTGTTTATTGATGATATTCTGGTGCATTCTCATTCAGAAGCAGAGCATCGAGATCATTTGTGAATAGTACTCCAGATTCTCAGAGATCGCCAGTTGTATGCACAATTTTCTAAAAGTGAGTTTTGGCTGAACCTTGTAGCCTCTTTAGGCCATGTTGTGTCAGTGGCTGGTATTTAGGTAGATTCCCAGAAGATTGAGGTAGTAAAGACACGGCCAATACCCACAACTCCAACTGAGGTACGCAGTTTCCTGGGGTTAGCTGGGTATTATAGAAGATTTGTAGAGGGGTTTTCTACCTTATCAGCGCCTTTGAAAAAGTTATCTCAGAAGGCAGCTAAATTTCACTGGACTGAAGCATGTGAATAGAGTTTTCAAGAGTTGAAAAACAGATTGACATCAACGCCAGTACTAGCGTTACTAGAAGGATCAGAAGGTTATGTTGTGTACTGTGATGCTTCAGGTGTTGGGTTAGGATGTGTCCTGATGCAGCATGGTAACGTGATTTCTTATGCTTCGAGGCAGTTGAGAAAACATGAAAAGATCTATACCACTCAAGATTTTGAGTTAGAGGTAGTAGTCCACACCTTAAAGATCTGAAGATATTACCTGTATGGGGTACACGTGGACATTTTTACTGATCATAAGATCCTCCATTATATTTTCACTCAGAAAGAGTTAAATCTACGACAACATTGCTAGCTAAAATTGCTAAAAGACTACGACATGAACATTTTGTATCATCCAAGAAAGGCCAACATTGTAGCAGATGCCCTCATCCGTAAATCCGTGGGGAGTTTAGCATATTTGAAACTAGAACAGGGGAGTTGGCCCTAGAATTGCATCAGTTAGCTGGCCTAGCTGTCTGAATAGTATATTTAGGAGACAATGGGGCATTGATTCAGAATACTGCAGTATCATCCCTAGTTGTAGAAGTAAAAGAGTGGCAGTATGAAGATCCTCAGTTAGCATAGCTCAGAGATAATGTATAGTAGGGAGAAGTACCAACCTTTGAGGTAACTGAGGATGGGGTTTTGAGATGTAAGGGTCGCCTCTGCATTCCAGATGTGGAAGGACTTCGCCAGCAGATCCTGGCAGGACTTCAGCAGCAGATCATGGCAGAGGTACATTACTCCCGTTATTCTTTGCACCTAGGCTCAACAAATATGTATCATGACATAAAAGAGGTTTACTGGTGGCCAAGAATGAAAAGGGTGTAGCAGAGTTTGTGGCACAATGCCCTAACTTCCAACAGGTAAAGGCGAAACATCAAAAACCTGGTGGATTGACACAGGAGATAGCATTGCCTATATTGAAATAGCAAGCAATCAATATGGATTTTGTGACAGGATTACCCCATACATATGCAGATTTGATTCCATATGGGTGATTATTGAAAGATTTACAAAGTCAGCTCATTTTCTGCCAGTCAGGACCACCTTCTCAATTGAGGACTATGCTGAATTATATATCAGGGAAGTAGTTAGATTGCATGGTGTCCCAGTATCTATCATTTCTGATAGAGGAGCACAATTTACAACTAGGTTCTGGCAGTCTTTCCATAGAGGCTTGGGAACACAAGTTAATCTGAGTACGACATTTCATCCTCAGAAAGATGGACAGGCAGAATGTACAATCCAGACGCTCGAGGATATGTTACGGGCATCCGTGCTAGACTTCGGGGGCAGCTGGGATGAACATTTATCCCTTATTGAGTTTGCTCATAACAATAGTTATTATTCGACAATTCAGATGGCACCATATGAAGCTTTATATGGGCGGAGGTGTGGGTCCCCAGTTGGTTGGTTCGAGGTAGGAGAATCAGAACTAGTTGGACAAGACATGATCCACCAATCAGAAGAGAAAGTAAAGCTCATCATAGAACGCTTACTGACAACTCAAAGCCGCCAGAAATCTTACGCTGATGTACGACGTAGCAACCTGGAATTTAATGTAGACGACTGGGTATTTCTGAAAGTTTCACCAAAGAAAGGCGTGATGAGGTTTGGTGAAAAGGGAAAGCTTAGCCCTAGGTTTATTGGCCCATATCGAATCCTCCGGAGAATAGGTCAGGTGGCATATGAGTTAGATCTGCCTTCAGAATTGGAATCTGTTCACCCGGTCTTTTATGTATCGATGCTTCAAAAATGTATAGGAGATCCGTCCCAAGTTGTACCCGTTGAGGACGTCCAGGTTACTGAGGAGTTAGCTTATGAAAAGGTTCCAGTGGCCATATTAAATCGTCAGGTTCGCAGGTTGAGGACTAAAGACGTCGCCTCTGTTAAGGTACTGTGGAGAAACAGGAATAGAGAAGATATGACCTGGGAAGCTAAACACGATATGAGATCCAGATATCCTCATTTGTTCTAGGCTTAGTCTAGACTATGCCGTTGAGATAAATTATTGATTCAGTTGTTATTTTATGATTATGTTATATATATTGCGCAGTTGACTACAATCTTGTTATGAAACAATTGTTATAGTGTTATGTGAAAAGCTCGTGTTGGACTTTTCTTCGTTTTAGGGTTTTCAGATAGTCCATATTATAGGGGAGACTCTGCCAAAATTTTTCCAGAATAGCATTTAAAAGAATTAGATTCCCGTAAGCTAAAGTGACATTCGAGGATGAATGTTCCTAAGGGGGGAGGATGTTACACCCCCTAAGTTCCTAACGTTTAGTCGGCCTATTCGTACGTTATTCAAGAGTTTTAGAATGTGATGCGTGTGAGGAAAGGGCCTGGGAAAAGGTGGAACGAGCCCATGATCGAGGTAGCGAGGGAGAAGGCCGGAGCAGGCTGCAACAGGGGTAGCATGCAACGGATCCCCTCCCTCCGTGTTGGGCGTCCTGGCACGCCCAACTTTTGGTGCGACAGGGTCCATGCCACGGACCCCCTATCTACCGCTCAATATATATATAAGTTCAATTTTTTCATTTGTTTCATTTCCAACTAACAAACCCGCGTCCAGAAGAGAAAGATACGTCATTTTCATATAATTTTCCTCCGTTTACACTACCAAACGCCACCCAAACTCAAATTAATTTTTGGTATCAGATTATAAGCCTGCAGGGAGCATTACTATGGAGTTAGTTCCTCGAAATTTGCCCGGAAAATCATAGGCCCGCCGAGCAAAGGTTGTCAGAATTTCCCCAAACTAATTTCTATACGATCACAGGCTTCAGATAAGCATTTCCCCCTTCTGAACTCTTGGGAAATTATACATTTGTGGCCCTATTTTGTTAAGCTTGAGTATAGTTAATATTAGTATTAAAAGTTATTGTTTACAGCCGAATTGAGTATTAAACTAGTCTCATTTTCTTAGTAATACGATTACAGTTGGTAAGGACTATTGAATACGGTCTGAAACTTGCCAGTTAATAAGAAATTGGCAATCCATGTATGTTAAGGCGAATTCCTTCAGCAAGTTAGTTCCTTTAGCATTATAACTCAGTTTGAATCCCAGTAAGAGAGATAGAAGCATATCTATTATGATTATCTATTATTATTAGCTGAGACCAGTATTCTGTGTTTAGTTTGGGATTGACCTTGCCCTGTATATCCCTCCATAACCAACCCCAGGGTTACTAGAAGTGTCGACGCCCGGCAGGGGCGAGATGGTGTTGCTCTAAGGAGTGGTATGCAATCCGTAAGGGACGAAGATGGGGTTCCAGGTCCTCATATATTCCATCCATGGCTGAACTATTATATGTCGTATTGGCACCACACCACCGTTGTGCCTAGTACCCGGGGTGCAGATATTAGGAGTCCACTGGAGTAAGACACAACTATAGTTCACGGGCTGAGCGGGCTCAGTTGTAGACCCAGGGGACTAGTAGGACGGATATAGTTACTAGCTGACTCAATGTGACCTTGTAGGGGTATATAGATTGAATTGTACTTGCTAGGGCTTATGGGGGCCTCAGGTGGTTGTACCTTTCAGCTTATGGGGGCCAGGTAAGGTTGTTGTTTGCATTAGTTACTGATACATTAGACAACAGGAAGTTCATCCTATTCAGGTAGTAACTCTATTCCTTTCTTTCAGTTACTTTCAATTTTATTTTAGTTCAATCAGTCATTTACAGTTACTGCCTTACATATTTGGTACATATTATACTGACTCCCTTCTAGGGCACTGCATTACTTGCCTGCAGGTGCCAATATATATGGACCAGGATCTTCTTAGCTTTCCGCCAGATTAGTAGAGCAATCAACTCCATTTTTTCAGAGCTAATAGCTAGAAGGTCTATTCTTTTTGTTTGTACAATTCATGGGTAGGTCGGGGCCCTATCTTGACCATTATATCACTCTTAGAGGCTTGCAGATTGTTCCAGATTCCCTATGGTTAGTCTTGTTCGCCATGTGGGGCCCATGTATGCTTTATTTTACGTGTTGGCTATGTGGGGCCTTGTTTAGCTGTTAGTCAGTGGCCTTGTCGGCCATAGCTCAGTTTAGTGCTGGATTTACTTTACAATCATAAGTAGACATCATGATGGTCTTGTCGGCCCGTATATGATTCCCTATTATTGCCGATTTTTGGTTAGCTGTTTTCTTTTACAGGTGGCTATAAGGCCTTGTCAACCGGGGGTTGTGTTTACAACTGAGATATAGCCCGTTGTTTTCTTGACGTAAGGATCAGTCATGTATCAGAGGTGCATAAGCTCAATTAGGCCAGTTCAGATCCTAGTGGGGCACCAGGTGTCAGTCATGCCTCCAAAAGTGGGGCGTGACAATATGTTTTTTCCTACAAATTTATTAAGGGCTATTTCATAATGCCTATGTTCCTAAGGCCTAAATTACAAGGTTTTAAGGTCAGAATGTAGTGTTTTTAGAAGGGTTAAGTCATTCTAAGCCTATCCAAATTCATGCATGCAAGTTTAGAAGTTTTAGAGGTGATCAACGCTAGTTCTTTAAAGTTTTTCCTTAATTCTCTTTGGTCAATCAAGCAATTGTGAAAATCATATCCTTCAAGTATGTAAGGCTATGAATGGGTGCAATTGTCCACACCCATGCCTAATTCCCTCTCAAGGATAAGGATAACTTTTCACCCACAAACAGATGGACAAGCTGAGTGGACTATCTAGACCCTAGAATATATGCTGAGAGCGTGTGTGATCGATTTCAATGGCAGTTTGAATGATCACCTACTTCTCATCGAGTTTGTGTACAACAATAGCCACCACTCTAGTATCCTGATGGCCCCATTTTAGGAATTAAATGGTAGGATATGTAGGTCTCCTATAAGGTAGTTTTAGGTTTGTGAAGCTACCTTGATAGGGCCAAAATCATTTCATGAAGCTATGCAAAAGGTGCAACATAATAGAGAGAGGTTGAAAATAGCGCAAAGCCAATAGAAATCCTATGCTAATGTGAGGAGAAGAGAGTTAGAGTTTTTATGGGTGATTGGGTTTATTTGAAAATTTCACCCATGAAAGAACGAGGTTTGGGAAGAAAGGAAAACTCAGTCTGAGATATGTGGGACCCTACAAAATTCTGAAGCGAATTGGCAGTGTGGCATATAAGTTAGAATTACCTCTAGAGTTAGCATATGTGCACCCAGTCTTCAGTGTTTCACTATTGAAGAAGTGCATTGGTGATCCAACTTTAGTTGTGCCACTAGACAGTGTGGGAGTGAAAGATAGTCTCTCTTACGAAGAGGTCCCAATTTAGATCCTTGACCGTCAGGTTCGTAAGCTGAGAAATAAGGAAGTCGCTTCGGTGAAAGTCTTGTAGAGGAACCAGCTAGTTGAGGGAGACACATGGGAGGCAGAAGGAAACATGATTGCTAGATACCCTTACTTATTCCCTTCCAGTTTAGTTCCAGCATCAGGTACTAAATCCGTCCTCAGTACCTTGTTCAATTTATTACTCATCATCACTATTAAGATTTTAAATGTGCATTCTAGTTGCATCAGCTCTGTTAGCATGGTTAAGTCAGTTCGGAGTCAGTTACTCCTTTAGAAACTAACTTATAGTCTCAATCTGGGAATTGTATCTCTTTTCGTAGTTTTCCAGCAGTTTTAGCCTTCATTCGAGGACGAATGATCCCAAAGGGGAGACATTGTAACACCTCATAAAGTTTCCTAAAAAAAACTCAGACCTTGCAAGAAGAAAATCTAGAAGAAACTAGAAAAGTTGCCTCAGAACGACTGAGACAACGATTCGTGGTCAGCTCCAACGATTCGTTGTGTCAGTTATGGTCAGCCTGTTTGGTCCTTTGGGAATTAATGGGACATGGAATGACCCGTTGTGAGGAACAACAGGTCGTCCTGTCACTCATTGGTCCCCAGCTAAGAAGTCCCTCTTCCAAGACCCTATGACTCAAACAACGAGTCGTCATGTGATACAATGACTTGTGGTGTGATTCGTTGGTTGGGAGCCCCCGAAACTCCCTTCAATGATGACGAATGGAAACAATGACCCGTTCTATCCCGCAATGAGTCTTTAACCACCTGTCGTGTCAAGTTACGTATTTTTATAATTTTTCTAGTGTAGGTAGCGACTTGATACAATGATCCATTGGGTCTACCAATGAGTCGTTGTGTTGCCCGTTGTCAGTCCTCCAAGAATTTCTATCTAGTGACCACATGTGGAACCAATGAACTGCTGGTTCATCCAAAGAGTCGTGGTACCTCTCGTTGCCAATTTTAATGAGCCCAGGACCCAGGCAGTAGGACCAATGACTGGTCCTAATGAGTCGTGGTCTCAACCAACGACTCGTTGAGTGACCCGTTGGTCCCCTATCGAAGTTTTTCCAGGTTTTTCCCTAGGGATAGTTTTGTAATTTTCCACCCTTTTAATTCTAAAACTACGTTGTTTTGTATTATTTTAAGGGAATTTATAGGGGTAATCGATGATTACTTCACTCCACTCATCCCCTCAGAATATCATTTCATAAGTTTTCTCTCAAAAACTCTTAGAGAAAGAGTTAGGGCAGTCAGTTCTTCTCAAATTCTCAAGGGGTTTTCTCCAGAGATTCTTCACCGGTATGTGGGAATTCAAAAAGGGAATTTTTCTTCCCTTGTGTCCCCAAAACCCTTCCTTAATTCTTCTATCAATTCTAGTCCTTGAGTTCTTGAATGGGAATGAATTATCAACAAGATTTCGTCTATAATGTGTGGAATATTATTCATGCTAATTGTAGTTATAATTCCACTAGGTTGTGACTATATAGATGCTTCTCCCTACAAAATGAACTCTAGCCTAGCTTTTGAATATAGAAAAACTAGAGTCTTGCATAATTGATTAAGTATCCAAATTGCTTGATTCTATCAGTGTTGGGGATTCCCATATTATTAGTATATATTGAAATCTCAATCAGATTATTAGCACACTCAGTATAATTCAGGAATGTCAGCTGATCAGTTTGACTACAGTCTTTGCTTGAGGTGTCAGTGGTGCCTCCCAGTTATGAGTTACTAGACATAGATATCAGATTTTAGTGGTTCTTTAGATGGTTATGACACTTCCAGATAAGCAGCTCTGACCAGTCTTAGAACCCCTAGCTTCAGATTTCAGTTTGTTCTTTAGACGGTTATGATGCTTCCAGATAAGCAGCTCTCGCCAGTCTTAGAACACTAGTTATAGAATCCGGTTCGATAAGACTCTCAGGGTACTTCTAGATAGGTACTTCTGACATAGTCTTGGACCCCAGTTTTGAGCTATCAGCTTAGTAGTCAGTCTAAGACTATGTAGTGGGGGTAGGACTTAGCACCGAGTGGACTAGGGTTCAAGCGCACCCAGGTTCCCAAAACTACGTTGCCACCATAGGTTATTTTATTTGCCTTATGGCCCAGACTTTTGATCACCCAGTTCATGCATTTATACCCTGGCAAGGTATATTGGGTCCTACCGATGGGGTGTATACATCGGACTCCACATCTAGCTCACGTGGTTATATGTCGATTATAGCCTCTCCCACTAGTCAGTACAGTCCTAGTTTAGCTCAGCTCAGAATAGTTTTAGTTTACGCAGTTCGGATCAGTTCAACACAGTTAGTTTAGATAAGTATCTCAGATTCAAGGCATTTCTACGACATTAAACAGATAAGGTCATTTTGACCATTTTAGTTATATTTCACTTTATTCAGTTTCAGTATTTCAGTTGGTCATTGCATGTCATTACAGTTCAGTTATTTATTCTTTATGTTATGTTTTCTTCCACTTAATCAGTACATTCAAAGTATTGACGCATACCTTCAATGCTATATCATATTATGACACAGAGGTAGGTTCTCAGTCTCAGTACCGCTAGTAGATCTTTTTAGGTGATATCAGCTGTACCAGTGGTGAGTCCTCATCATTCTAGGACCATGTTCTTCAGTTATTTTCTTATAGTTAGACTTTAGAGTTAGCTGGGGGCTTGTCCCAGCAACTCATCAGATATAGGTGGCTTTTAGACATTGATTCAAACTTTCAGTTTTGCTTCCAGATGTAAAAGCTTTTATTGTTCAATTGTTCATAAATGGTTTATTTATTTACGCTTCCGCTATGATTACTCAGATTACCAGTGGTATGATTGACCATGGGTTGACTTGGGTTTACTTGTGACTCTAAGTGCTGTGTCTCATCCAGGGTATAGAATCGACTCGTGACAATTCACTACTACGTATTCGGACAATGCCAAAATAGATTCTATGCCCTAACATCCCGTCAGGAAAAAGAGGTCTCCCCAGATGTAGTCATTGGTATGTTATGAGTATTCGACCTTGATGTTTATGCATTTTTAGATCCAGGGGCTACTTTATCTTTTGTGACGCCCTATGTTGCGAGTAGTTTAAGAGTCAGTCCCAAAATCTTGTCAGAACCCTTCTCAGTCTCTACTCCTGTTGGTGATTCAGTTGTAGCTTGACGGATGTATAAAAATTTCCCTTTCACTATCCTTTAGAAAGTTACCTCAGCAGATTAAGTAGAGTTATCCATGATCGATTTTGATGTTATTCTCAGCATGGATTGGTTGTTTGCATGTTATGCCTTAGTCAATTGTACAATCCATGTAGTAGAGTTTAGATTTCCGGTTGAGCTAGTCATAGAGTTGAAGGGTAGTTCAGCTGTGTCTGTAGGTCATTTCATTTCCTACCTTATGGTAGAAAAGATGATTTCTAAGGGTTTCTTGTACCATCTAGTTAGGGTTAAGGATGCTACGTCAGAGACCCCGACTATCTAGTCAATCCATGTAGTATGTGAGTATCAAGAAGTGTTCCCAGATGATCTATCAGGAATTCCCCACTGAGCGGGAGATCGATTTTGGTATTGAACTTCTTCCCGATATGCAATCTATATCTATTCCTTCTTACGAATGGCTCCAGCTGAGCTAAAGGAGTTGAAGGAGGAGTTGAAGGAGGAGTTGAAGGAGCAGTTGAAAGATCTCTTGGAAAGGGTTTCATCAGACATAGAAAATCCCTGTAGGGTGCACCAGTTCTGTTATTCCACAAGAAAGATGGTTCTCTTCGTATGTGCATTGATTATCGGCAATTGAATAAGGTTACCATCAAGAACAGGTATCCTCTCCCCAGAATTGATGATTTGTTTGACCAACATTAGGGTGCTAAGTGCTTTTTGAAGATAGATCTCAGATTCGAATACCATCAACTCAGGGTTCGGGAGAGTGACATCCCAAAGATAGCCTTCAAGACTCGGTATGGTCATTACGTGTTTGTAGTTATGTCTTTTTGACTAACGAATGCCCTTGCAACTTTTATGGATTTGATGAATAGGGTGTTCAAGCCATACTTGGATATGTTCATGATCGTTTTCATAGATGACATCCTAATATACTCTCAGAGCGAGGAGGAGCATGCCACTCATTTGAGGGTGGTGCTACAGACTCTCAAGGATCGCCAATTGTATGCTAAATTCAGTAAATGCAAGTTTTTGGTTGAACTTTGTGGTATTTTTGGGTCATATGGTGTCAAGTAAGGGTGTACGGGTAGATCTCAAAAGATAGAAGTAGTGAAGAATTGGCCTAGACCTATGAGTCCTTCGGATATCAGGGTTTCTTAGGTTTAGCTGGTTATTATCAGGATTTCTTGAGGGGGTTTCAATTGCAGCCGCATTGACTAAGTTGACCTAGAGGAAAGTGATGTTTCAGTGGTCGGAGGCTTGTAAGAAGAGCTTCCAAGAGTTGAAGACTTGACTCACCTCAGCATCAATGTTGACTCTACGTGAGGGTACCGATGGGTTTGTGGTATAGTCTGATGTTTCAAGGGTCGGCCTTGATTCTGTACTCATGCAGCACGGTAAAGTTATAGCTTGTGCTTCCTGCCAGCTGAAAGTCCATGAAAAGAATTATCTGACTCACGATCTTGAACTGGTGGCAGTAGTATTTGATTTGAAGATTTGGAGACACCATCAATACGGGGTCCGTGTAGATTTGTTTATGTACCACAAAAGCCTACAATACATGTTCACCCAAAAGGATTTCAATCTACGTAAAAGGAGGTGGTTAGAGCTACTCAAGGATTATGATATGAGTTTTCTTTACTATCTGAGAAAGGCTAATGTGGTAGCAGATGCTTTTAGTAGGCTCTCTATGGAGAGTGTGTCCTATGTAGATGAGGGAAGGAAGGAGCTGGTGAAAGATGTGCATCGTCTTACACGATTGGGAATTCATTCGATTGACTCAACCGATGGTGGAGTTATTGTGCAGAATGGATCAAAATCATCTTTAGTGACTGATGTTAAAGCTAGACAAGACGAGGATCCTATTTTTGTAAAGTTAAAGGAAGTTGTTCAGTATCAGATGGTAGAGGTCTTCTTCAAAGGGGGAGATGATGTGCTCCGATATCAAGGGCATTTGTGTGTACTAGATGTTGATGATTTGAGAGATAGGATGTTACGCGAGGATCGTGGTTCTAGATATTCCATAAATCAAGGTGGCACCAAGATGTACAGTGACCTATGGGAAGTCTATTGGTGTAATTGCATGAAGAAGGACATAGCAGAGTTTGTGGCTAAGTGTCTGAATTGTTAGCACATGAAGGTTGAGCACTAGAGGCCAGGAGGTGTACTTCAAGAAATCAGTATCCCTACTTGGAAGTGGGAGGACATCAATATGGACTTCATCACAGGGTTGCCTCGCACTCATTGACAATATGACTCCATTTGGGTGGTTGTGAACAGGTTGACCAAAGAAACTCATTTTCTACCGATCAAAACTACCGATTCAGCGGAGGATTATGATAAGTTGTACATTTGGGAGCTATTTCGGTTGCATGGAGTGCCCTTTTCCATCATATCAGATAAATGTACTCAGTTTACCTCCCAGTCCGGTAGATCGTTTCAAAAGAGACTCGGTACTCCGGTTAAGCTTAGCATAGCATTTTACCTGCAGACAGATGGTAAGGAAGAGAAGACTATTCAAACTCTTGAGGATATGGTGAGAGCATGTGTGATTGATTTTAAAGGTAGTTGGGATGATCATTTACCTCTTATTGAGTTTGCATATAACAACAACTACCATTCCAGCATTTAGATGGCTTCATTTGAGGCTCTCTATGGGCGGAGATGTAGATTGCCTATTGGTTGGTTTCAAGTCGGTAAAGCTGTGGTGATATGTCCAGATTCAATCCATGAGGCAATGGAGAAAGTTCAACTCGTAAGGGACAGGTTGAAAACAGCTCATAGTCGCCAAAAGTCCCATGCGTATGTGAGGAAGAGAGAACTTGAGTTTGAAGTCGATGATTGGGTGTTTATAAAGGTGTCTCCCATGAAGGGTGTGATGAGGTTCGGAAAGAAAGGGAAACTCTATCCTCGAGAGTTGAAACAAAGAAAAACAGGATTTTCTACACCAGGTCACAGGACGAGTCCTCCATTGACCCGTCAGGAACGCCACGAGTCGTTAAGTGACTCATTGGGAGGGGTTTGATTATGTTTGGAAATTGTAGGTTTGGGGTGACCACGGGTGTGACCACGAGTCGTGGTCAGCGTCACGATCTGTTAGGTCACCCGTGGTCAAAGATGGTTAAAGGAAGAAGGGAAGCAGGTAGTGTTGGTGACGGGTCATCACCACGACTCATTGGGTACAAAATGAGTCGTGCTATTCCCATGGCGACCCCAGAAGAAATGTGGGAGTGCATGTAACGACTGGTGACCACGAGTCGTGGTCCAGGGCACGAGTCATCAATTCCTTCGTGGGGACTGGCTGTGTGTATTTTCCTGCGAATTTAATAAGGAATTTTCCATAATCCTAAGTTCCTAAGGCCTAAACTACGCCATTTTATGTTTAAAATGGACTATTTTAAGAAGGGTTAAGTCATTCTAATTCTATCCTAATTCATGCATGCAAGTTTGGAAGTTTGAGAGGTGATCAAAGCTAGTTCTTCAAAGTTCTTCCTCAATTCTCTTTGGGAGATCAAGGAAGTGTGAAAATCATATCCCTTTAGGTATGTAAGGCTATGAATGGGTGCAATTGTCCACACCCATGCCCAATACCTTCTCAATATATGATGTTCTAATTGATGAATCTATGGGGTTTCTACCCAATGTGTGAATATCCTATGTTTCAACCATGGGTATGATCTAAGCATGTTATCAACGTTAAATTATGATTAATGGGCAGATTTTACAATGTTTTAAATTATAAATTATGTTTTCAAGTTTTCTAAATTATGATGCCCATCCATTAAAGTCCATGGAAGTTGAGATCTATGAAGTATGTGTTCGAGTATGATGAGATATTTATGAAGAAAGTATGATTTCAAATTACCCATGTCTATGTTCATATTTTCAAAGTGAATCAAGTTGATTTCAAGCATGTGTAAGTATTGGGCAAGCCCA
>JACEIK010001624.1:79389-143291 GCA_018107945.1 Datura stramonium | reverse complement strand
CCATAGAAGCTAAAAATATGCTTCATCTCCTCAACTTCGTTCAAGGAATTAGTGAGGATCCGCGGTTCTTCTTGGATGCTTCTTTTTGGTTTGTTCTTGGAGGTGAGAGCGATACCTTGTTCATATATTTCTTTAGCACCCGACACTCTCCACCGCATTGTTCTATTTTCTTTGGAAGGGGTCTCCTCCTCCACTTCTTCATCACTACTTTCCGCATCATTTTGGGTCCCTTCTGACCTTTCCTCAGTGTTGGAGTCAGTTTCCGGTCTTTGTTGTTCCTCTCTAGCCCTCTTTAGACTGGGGAGCTTGCAAATGTGGCAGTGGTTGATTTGGCTTGGGCCTTTTCTCTTGCCCTAGTGGTTCTGGTTCCATCGGTGTCTACTTGATAATCCTCAACTGAACCATTAGGTTAATCTCCAGCCTTGTCAGACTCCAAGTCAGTTGTTTAATCAATCAATGTCCTGTAGGCTTGTGTTTTGTTTTCCCTACATTTATATCTCATTGTACCTAAAGAGAAAGAGGTTACTTGCCCAGTTTATAAAAAGAAAAATCAGGTAAGAGAAGTTCAGAATCTCATCATGAGTCCCCACTATGAGTCGTACCACGAAGGTACGACTCGTGAGAAGTCCTTATGATGCCCCACGACTCGCAGGTATGACTCATACAATGAAGGTACACTATGTACCTTGAGTCGTCTGATGAAGTCCTGTTTTTAATAAATTTTTGTTTTTGACCATGACTCATGGTACGACCCGTAGGTCGATTCTACGAATCGTAGGGTGGGCTTCCCAGATAAATTTTTCAAGATAGGTGGCACGAGCACTTAGTACGACTCGTAGTGTCAACCTACAACCCTTACTGTGTTGTGTACCCTTTATCCGACCACATTCGCAATTCTTTTTGCTCAGTGTGTAAGTGTTTCTTTTGCACATTTTTGGTTACTCATATTTCCCCTATTGTGAACTCCATTTTTTCACTACTCAATCCCCCTTTTTTCAACCCCTACCCATAACTCCCTTTAGGTGTTCCAAGGCCAAAGTTCAATAAATTTCAAGTGGATTTCTAGTCGAGTTTGTGTTTTCAAACATACCCAGAGATATTCAAGCATACCCAGTGATTCTTATGGGTTTTGATTCCCTTAAGTTCACTTTCAAACATTTGGAGCTTGCAATGTAAATCACTTACTTGATTTTTGCTTTTGTTTTGACTGGGTAGCACTGGTATGGATTTGGCCAACTTGGATTGAGCAAAGATTTGCTCGATTCCTTTGTTGGTTGATGAGTTACTGAGTTACGGGTTGTGGGAAGAAGTTTCTCAAGTTGTGGGTTGTGGGTTTGTGAGGTGTTCGTGTGGGAGAAGGGTGGATTTTGAATTTTAAGTAGGTAAGGGTAGATTTAAAAATCTGGGATGAATCAGGTAATTTTGACCCATCACAACTCGTTCCACGAGTCGTAGGAACAACCTACGACTCGTCCCCTAACCCATAGTGACTTTAACGAACGAGACCTTACCTGGTGACCTACAAGTGCATCCTACGACTCATAGGATTGAGGTACGAATCGTAGGATGAGTCGTAGGTTAGAGTTTGCTTCGAATTTTCTCTGCTTTTCACCACCACTGCTACCACGGCTCGTAGGAACTCACCATGAGTCGTACTGAGATCTTGTAGCAATAGATTTTTCAGCCACCTATTTTTGTTTCCCTACACACTGAGCACACATTAGTTCACTAACATGGGTTGCCTCCCAAGAAGTGCTTGATTTAGCGTCGCAACACAACGCAGGTGGTCTGGTTACTCAGATTTGACCAAACCACCACTTGGGTTGCCTCCCAAGAAGCACTTCATTTAACATCGTGGCACGACACAAGTCTCTTTACTACTTAGAATTCGTCTAGTGACTCATACTTATCCTCAAGTGCTGAGATCACACTAAATTCCTTTGGTTGCTTCATGGTCCGACAAATGTTGAAAGTGACCTCTTCTTTGTTTAGCCTGAACTTTAAAAGGACAGCTTCCACATCTACTAGAGCTCTCCCAGTAGCGAGGAATGGTCTCCGCAGAATGATGGGGACCTCATAATCGACCTTGCAATCAAAGATCACGAAGTCTGCTGGGAATATGAACTTATCAACCTTGACGAGCACACAACTAGGATGCCCACTGGTCTCTTTATAGTTGTGTCGGCAATCAGTAGCCACATGTTGGTTGGTGTGGGGGCTCCCAATCCTAGCTTTTTGAAGAACGCAGAGGGCATTAGATTAATGTTAGCTCCCATATCACATAGTTCCTTTGCGAACTCGACATTGCCAATGGTGTAAGGTGTTGTGAAGGCACCTGGGTCTTCCTTTTTCTAAGTTAAGACCCTTGTTGCTATGGCACTGCCGTGATGGACATTGTCAACCGGCTCATAACTTACAAATCTTTTCTTCTTCACCAGGTCCTTCATGAATTTTGCATAGCCTGGTATCTGCTCTAGTGCTTCGACCAACGGTATATTAATAGAAAATTGTTTAAGCTCTGAAAGAAATTTTTGGAACTTACCATTGTCCTCCTTTTTCTTCATCCTTTGTGGGAATGGAGGAGGTGGTATTGGGATAGCCTTTTTCACTAGAGTTTCCCCTTGATCAATGTCGCATTCCTTCTTACCCCTAGGGGACTCTTGCAACTCATCATGTTTTGTCTCATCACCAATCTCTTATTCCTCAATCACGCTCTCTTTCCTCCTTTCAACTTCAACAGGCAACGGGGGGTCAACTGTGCTTTTACCACTCCTAGTCATCATTGCCATGCAGTGAGCATCATTCTTTGGATTCTGGATAGTGTTGCTAGGAATTGTACCCTTTTTCCTAGGGTTCATTGATGCTGACAGTTGCCCAAGTTTGTGTTATATCTACTTGATGGCGGTGGCATGAGTTTCCACTTTCTGACCCATGCTAGATAAGTCACTTCGAATTTCTTTTAACTGGTCATCCGTGGACCTAACCTTTTTCAGCATTTCGGCCATCATTCTCTCCAACATTGATTGTCCGGCCTCCCCTATACATGTGTTGGAAGGCACATAGAGTCATTGCGATATCTGTCATTCCTTCTCCATTCTCCCTCTCACTCACGACCACGACTCCTATCTCTGAACCCGTTCCCTGTTGTAGTTGTCTTTGTATTGGTTCCGACCTTGATTTCCAGAAACTTGGTGCCAATTGTCTTGTCCAGACGCTTGGGCGTTGACTCAGAAACCCGCCACATGGCCATCTAGGAACTTTTCCTCTTCCTCAAAATCAGAGTGATCTGCTCCTTGCTCCCTTCCATGAGTTCCCACTGCATTTACCTTTTTGGTTCCTGCTCCCATGATATGCTTTTTAATCAAATCCAATGATGTGCGCGTTTGAGCCAAGTCCTGATCACGTTCTTCCTCCTTCCTACATTGGTCTGCAGTCAAACCAACATCATATATACCTGCCACTGCATCAGCCTCCCTTGTATGCCTAGCCCTATTTGTCTTAGTCACCCTGTCAAGCATAGTGGCTACTTCCTCCCAGGTGTGACTCATCAATGCTCCTCCAGCCACCGTGTCTGCTCCAGCCTTGGTGCTATTATTAAGAGACCTGCAAAAAATTTCTAACAAACTTTCATCTGGGATTTTATGGTTCGGGCACTTAGTCAACTTCTTTTTCAACCTTATCCAGGTTTCATGAAGTGCCTCCATCTTAATTTGTCGAAAATTATACATCTCATCTTTTAACTGTAACATCGTTGATGGGGGAAAGAATCTCTCAAAGAAGGCTTGTTTAAGCTCCCTAAAATTGGTTATGGAGTTGTTGGGAAACTCCGATAACCACAAAGTAGCTTCCCCTGATATAGAGAAAGGGAAGAGTCGGAGTCGTATGGCATCCTGGTTTACTCCGGGCAACTTGTATTCCTTGCATATTCCTACGAAGTTCATTAAGTGCAAGTTGGCGTCATCCACTGCATGGCCACTGAACACCCCCTACATGTTTAACAATTGAATCATGGTGCTCGTAATATCAAATATGGCCCCAACAGGCTGTGGTAGTGGCACAATTTCTCCGGTTGACCCAACTTCATAAATATCTGGGTCCTAATCATCGAAGAACTAGGGGGAAAATATCTAAGCTCGGTTTCCCCTCCCATGTCGACCAACATTTACCACCTCATCTCTGTCATCACCAACCTGCTGAAGTGCAGCTAACCGAGCTAGCTCGGCTTGCCTAGCTTCTTCATCGAAGTGGGCTTCTCTTTGCTCAGGGTTTTCCATTCTATGCAATGCTCGTTCAATTTCAGGATTTAGTGGAACAAGGGGGTCTCCTATACTCCGAGTGCTTGCATTCAACGGAGGACAACTTGTGGGTATCAAAAACACAAAAAAAAACGTAACTAAATAAATAACTACCAAAAAGTCAAATACAAGAAAATAACCTAGTCTTAGCCGTATTCCCCAGCAACGGTGCCACTTTTTGATAATGCTCAAACAAAACATCCAACTGAAGTATGAAGCAGACGTTGTCAATAAAGAACCCAACTTAGAGGTTGTTGTCGATCCCACAGGAAATATGGAAGATCTAGATTACAGCCAATAGATGCACTCATATGCTAGTTACTTCACAATGGGGGGAATTCTAATAAAAATCAATAATAAAAATAAACAACAGTCAGGATTATATTTTCTAAACAATAATACAAGGATAACTAGGGTTTGTGTTCCCCATGGGTTCATAACATCTTTGGGTATACACTCGTGATCTTTACCAATGCTCACTTACAGAACTGATAACTTCAGTTCATTCAAACGATCGACCAAGCCCTATTGAATGATCATCCTCAATTACTAGGCCATGTCTCATGAGGTTTTGCAAACTAACCGTTATCACTAAGTTCCAAATATATCTATCCTGCAACCACAACTCAACTTAATACAATAATCATCAAGATCAAGACTTTGTTGTAATTCTCTTTTCCTAATCTCTACCTCTTCAACCAAAGAAAGTAAAGAATTCAGGCACTTCCTAACATTGCGCACCACTAAGAATCATTAAAGATGAAGAGACTATAGTATAAGTAATTAGTATTGGTTTTAGAATTACTTTGTGCAACCCTAGTTTGTTAATCCACCATGGTTCCCACAACCCTAGCTATGGAGGTGTTAGCCTCTCATAGTTGCAAGGTTGTGAATTATGTTCATGGTTGAATACGTAAAACAATACTTACAAAGATGATTGAGCAAAAGATTCCTTCAATTAATCCGCAAAATCTTGAATAACAAGTAGCAAGAACAATATGAGTTTAAGAAAAGGTTGATCACAAGGTTGAACCAACTCAATTCTCTCTTTCAATGATGTAAAAATTGCTTACTAAAATGTTTTCCTACGAAAATTAAATCTATTCGTCGTCCTCTATGAAAAATAAAAGATAAAACTTATTTATAGAGATACAAGAATCTTTTTCCTAGACTAATAGGACAGCTTTCCATATCTGTCATCGAGCTCATCACGGGTCCTCCTACGACTCGTAGGAGCTTCTCACGGATCGTGGCATCGACTCGTGGCTTAAAGTGTTGGCTGAATTTTGTCTAAGTGTTGGGCCAAGGTACGATTCGTACCTACATCCTACGACTCGTACATTGCACCCGTGCCTTGATCCTGATACTTTGAACTTGAAATGATCTTCACCACGACCTATATGGTAAGACTTGTACAATCATCTCATGGGTCATAGGGTCCTCTCGTACTGAGAATCATCCTCCTGTGCAATTCTTTTGGATTTCATCACGACTGGCTTACCACGACTCGTACCATCATGGTATGATCCGTGACAAGTCTCGTGGGATCAGTCTTCCAAGTTAAACTTTCAGCTTCTTATCAAGGCCCTCAGTATGACTCGTAGGTCCAACCTACGGATCGTACTATGGACTGCACTTTTTGCCCTTTTTTGCACACTTTTAGCTTCCTTTTGCAATTTATTGTTCCAACACCCATTTATCCTAAATCCAAAGGAAAAGTACCTCATATCCACATAAATAAACATAAATCCATGCTATTTTCTTAGTTTTGAGCGTTGATAGTGCTATAAAACCACAACACATCACTCATCCTCTATGGCCACGGCTCGTGGTTTGATCGGTGATGTACACTTCTCATCAGATCACCAGCTCATAATGGAAGACTTCATGACTGGTTACTAGGTGACCATGACTCATGGTCACCACTCGTGATGTACACTGCCTCAATACCAAGAATTCTTCACTTAGCTGACGATGACCCTCCCCACAAATCCTGGTGACTGACCACGACTCATGGGGTCCTCCCATCAAGTACACTGTCTTTATTTTCCTCTTTACACAAACACCACTCCCCATGACTGACCTAACGACTCGTGGGGCCTGACCACAAGTCGTGGTAACCTCTATGGGGATCCCATTTTCCAATCTTCTTAACCTCATCACCTGGCCTCCCCACGAGTCACATCACAACTCGTGGGTTGCTCTAACGGGTCACCTCACGACCCGTCTTGTGCATGGTGCTAGTTTTTAAACTTTTCTCCGTTCCAAAACCCGATTCTGATTTTTGGGCATTCGGGGTATAACCATTTCTCCTCCTTGGGAACATTTGTCCTATAATGTTGGAAAAACACACAAAAAAGCAGAGAAATGCAATTATCATATTCAAATACCGATCATTTAGACCGAAAACTGACCGATTCAAACTACATAGCTAAACTGAATTCACGAATCATACATACACCCATATAAATAAAAGAAACTTGGACACATGAACTTAACATGAAAACTAAATAGAGTTTTTGTTCAAAACTGATACCTCAATCTTAAACTGAGCCGATAGAGAATAAATGTGGGTATCTAGCCATCATATCCGCTTTGGCTTCCCACGCAACTCTCTACACATGTTGATTCCTCCATAACACTTTAACTGAAGCTACTTCCTTGTTCCTTAGCCTTCGATCTTGAAGATCCAGTATTCCTACCGGAACCTCCTCATAACTGATACTATCCTTCACATCAACACTACCCACGGGGACAACTAAAGATGGATCACCCAAACACTTATTTAAGAGCTACACATGGAAGACAGGATGCACAGAAGCTAATTCTGAGGGAAACTCCATTCGTATGCCACCTTACCAACCCTTCTAACAATCTGGTAGGGGCCAACATAACAAGGGATGAGTTTTCCTTTCTTTCCAAACCGCATCACTCTCTTCATGAGAGATACCTTCAGAAACACCCACTCATCCACCTTGAACTCTAATTCTCTCCTTCTAACATCGGCATAGGACTTTTGGCGACTCTGAGCGATTTTCAGCCTGTCCCTTATCAATTGAACCTTCTTCATAGCCTCATGAACTGAATCTGGCCCTATCATTTCCGCCTCACCAATCTCAAACCACCCGATGGGCGATCTACGTCTCCACCCAGAGAGAGCCTCGAACGGCACCATTTGAATACTTGAATGGTAGTTGTTATCATAGGAAAACTCGATATGGGGATGGTGATCATCCCAACCACCTTTGAATTCAATCACGCATGCCCTAAACATGTCATTGAGAGTCTAGATTGTCCTGTTGAGCTTAACTTGGGTACCTAGTCCTTTTTGAAACGACTTCCAAAACTGAGAGGTAAATTGAGTACCTCTATCTGAAATGATGGATAAAGGAACTCCATGCAATCGAACTAGCTCCCGGATATATAGCTTGGAATAATCCTCTACAAAATCCGTGGTTTTGACCGATAGAAGGTGAGCAACCTTGGTTAATCTGTCCATCACAACCCAAATGGAGTCATATTATTACCGAGTACGAGGTAAACCTGTGACAAAGTCCATATTGATTTTTTCCCACTTTCAAGTAGGAATACTGATATCCTGAAGCACGCCTCCTGGTCTCTGATGGTCAACCTTTACTTGTTGATAGTTCAGACACTTAGCCACGAATATTCTGCGATATCCTTTTTCATGTCGTTCCACTAATAGATTTCCTGTAAGTCACGGTACATCGTGGTGGCACCTGGATGGATAGAATACCTGGATCCATGGGCCTCGTGCAACATCTGACTACTCAAATCTTCAACCTCCGGAACACATAGGCGACCCTGGTACCGAAGCACCCCATCTCCCCCTTTGGAGAAGACCTCACCTTTTGATTTTGAATGGCTTCTTTTAACTTTATCAAAATAGGGTATTCATCTTGCCTAGCTTTCACATAATTCATAAAGGATGATTCTGATCCATCCTAAACAACAACACCGCCATCGATCGAGTCAACTAACTTAACTCCCCTCCTTGCAAGTCGATGTACATCTTTCACCAGCTCCTTCTTCCCCTCATCCACATGAGACACACTGTCCATAGAGAGTCTACTAAGTGCGTCCGCTACTACATTAGCCTTACCCAGATGGTAAAGGACACTCATATCATAGTTCTTGAGTAGCTCCAACCATGTCCTTTGTCGAAGATTGAGGTCCTTCTGGGTAAAAACGTATTGCAAACTATGATGGTGTGTGAACACATCCACGTGGACCCCGTACAAGTAATGTCGCCATATCTTCAAGGCAATTACCACTATAGCCAACTCAAGATCATGGGTCAGGTAATTCTTTTCATCAACTTTCAACTGTGTAGAGGCATATGCTATAACTTTCCCACACTGCATCAATACACACCCATGTCAGATCCTTGAAGCATCACAATACACCATGAATCCATTAGTACCCTCCGGTAGAGTAAACACCGGTGCTGAAGTAAGTCCGTCTTCAACTCTTGGAACTCTTTTCACAAGCCTCCGACCATTGGAATTTTCCTTCTTCTGGGTTAATTTGGTTAAAGGTTCTACAATCGATGAGAAACTTTCAAAAAATCTCCAATAATGGCCAGCTAAACCCAAAAAAGCTTCGAATATCGGAATGATTCACCGTCTAGGCCAATTCTTCACTGCTTCTATTTTCTGTGAATCCACCTTTATGCCCTCACTGGATACCACATGGCCAAAAAATGCTACAGAGTTCAACCAAAACTCGCACTTGCTGAATTTGGTATATAATTGGCGATCCTTAAGGGTCTATAGCACCACTCTCAAATTAGAGGCATGCTCCGAGAGTATATCAAGATGTCATCAATAAACACAATCACGAACATATCCAGGTATGGCTTGAACACCATGTTCATCAAGTTCATAAAAGCTGCAGAAGCATTCTTTAATACAGAAGGCATAACTACAAACTCATACTGACCATACCGCATCCTGAAGGCTGTCTTCGGGATTTCACCCTCTCGAACTCTAAGCTAATGGTACCCGAATTTGAGATCTATCATCGAAAAACACTTGGCACCCTGAAGCTTGTAAAATAAATCATCAATCCTTCGCAAAGGGTACCTGTTCTTGATGGTAACCTTGTTCAATTGCCAATAGTCAATGCACATCCGCAGGGAACCATCCTTCTTTCAAAGAAATAAGACTGGTGCACCCTATGGGTACTTGCTCGGTCTAATGAAACCCTTATTTAACAGGTCCTTCAACTGATCCTTCAACTTCTTTAGCTCGGCTGGAACCATCTGTAAGGAGGGACATATATAGGCTACGTGTCAGGAAGAAGGTCAATATCAAAATCAATTTCCTTCTTAGGAGGAACACTTGGTAAATCATCAGGGAATACTTTTGGGTACTCACACACAATCGGAACTGAATGGATAGTTGGGGTCTCGAACTCAACATCCTTAACCTTAACTTGATGGTACACACAACCTTTAGAAATCATCTTTCTAGACTTAAGGTAGGAAATAAATGACCTACAAGCACGGCTGAACTACCCTTCCACTCCAAGACTGACTCACCCGGAAAATGGAACTCCACTACACGGGTTCTACAATTAACATAAGCATAACACACGTACAACCAATCCATGACAAGAATAATATCAAAGTCAATCATGGCTAACTCTACAAGGTCTGCGGAGGTGACTTTATGCAATATAGCAATCATGTATCTACACACCCACCTAGCTACAATTGAATCACCAATAGGAGTAGAAACTGAAAATGGTTCTAACAGAGTTTTGGGACTGACTCCAAAGCTACTAGAAATATAAGGTGTCACAAAAGACAAGGTAGCTCCTGGATCTAACAGAGCATAAGCATCAAGGTGAAACACTCGTAACTTACCAATAACCACATCCAGTGACGTGTCCTGCTCCTGATGGGTCTTAAGGGCATAGAATATATTCTAGCACTGACTGCCAACTAAACTAGTCAAGGAGCACTACTAGAAGGGATGTGCTGCTGAAGCGGCTGAACTAGCGACTGGCGTACAGGCTCCGCTACCCCTGATCTGGTGAAGGACAATCCATAAATCTGTGTTCGGGTTTGCCACACCCAAAACAAGCGTCTGAGCCAACTAGGCACCTCCAAGGGTGATTCTTGCTGCACCTTGCATAAGCTGGGAAAGTGCGCTCTATCTGCATGCTACCCTGTCCCCTCGAATTTGAAGCCCTGCTCCTCTGATCCCGTCATGATCTAGATGGTGTACTAGTTGATGATGGTGCTGGAGCAAAAGACCTGTGATGAGACTTCTGGCGCTGTCCACCCCTTGATCTAGGTTGAGAAATCCCATAATTGTCTGTCTTGGCCATCTTGGCCTCTCTCTACCTCCAATACACTGACTCCATCTGCTAGGCATGCAACACTATGCAGGGAAAATCTGTATCTCGATGCAACATGGCAATCCTACAACCCTTATCTAGGTAGTCCGCTACTCCATGCACAAATTGGCTCACTCGAGCCCTCCGGTCTGCCACTAACTCTGGTGCATACTTGGATAAGTGGGTTAACTCCAAAGCGTACTCCTGAACCCACATATCACCCTACTTCAGATTTACAAATTTGTCCTCCTTTAGTTCCCTCATCTCTCGAGGAAGAACCGATCCTAAAAGGCTGCATGGAACTCTTCCCAACCTATAGGGCCTGCTCCCACTACCCTACTCTCTCTCCATTGTTTACACCAAATATGTGCCACCCCTTTCAACTGATAAGAGGACAAATCAACACACAATCCATTTGTCACCCCTATGACCTGGGTGATCTTTAGAATCTCATCGATCAATTCATGCGGGTCCTAATCTACTTTTGACCCAAGGAACTCCGGCAGGTTTATTCTGAAGAAATCCCTAACTCGGGATGCCGCTGCATTGCCATTTTGCAGAACATGTGCAACCGCCTGCTGATTGACCTGAGCGGTCAAGGCCTACGCGAGCATCTAAATAGCTGTCCGAAACTCAACATGGGTAACTAGCTCCAGTGCCTGGTGCTCCTTAACTGGTGGGTCCTGCTGGAGCTCATTCCCGTTGCCATCCTCATGTCCATCTCCGTTTCTATTCCTCCAACAATTTTTTCTTCGGGGAGCCATAATTTTGCAATCAAGAATAGCACAAATTAGAAGGATAGAGAGACATTTCATCGCACAACATAGATCATGAAAGAAGGGAACATTTCCTAAATGTCTCATAGCTTCTTCTTCATAAGTGTGTCGCGCTTCACACCCATGAAAAATTTTCTACTTAACGCGGCTTTCAGACACCCTAGGAAACTTCAAACCTATTTCTCTACTACTATTGTTGACATGTTTAGCAAGTTTTCCATAAATATACCGTTAGTGGATGCTCTACTCCAAATGCCCGGTTATGCAAAGTTTATGAAAGAATTGCTAATGAAGAAATGGTGGTTGATGTAGATAACGGAGAGAAAATGCACCATAATAGTGTGGTGATGATGAGTAATCTTTCTCCCAAATAGGAGGACCCAGGAGCTTTCACAACCCATGTACAATTAGGATGTGTGTGTTTAAAAAAGCTCTATGTTATCTTGGCGCCAGCATAAATTTGATGTCCCTGCTTATTCTAAAGAAATCTGGACTCGTAAGCACAAAACTGACGTCAACGAGGCTACTCATGGCAGATAGATCAACAAAAAGACCAGTGGGGGTGTTTGAGGATGTGTTGGTGATAGTGAACAAGTTTATTCTACCGGATGACTTTGTTATTTTGGATTATGAAATGGATATTGAGGTTCCAATTATTTACGGAAGACCATCATTAGCTACAGGGAGAGTTGTGGTGGACATTGAGCTTGGAGAGCTAAAATTTTTATTCAGAAGTGAGGAGATCACCTTCAAGGTGTGCCCATCAGCTAAAACGCCACTCGAATGCAAAGTGGTTGGAGTATTGTAAAATGAAGAGGAGGACAAGGGATTGGAGCTGAAGGAGACGGAGTCAGATGATGACTCTTCGGAAAGGAGTTGTTGAAAAATGGTCTATGTCGTTCCACGACATTAACTAAGGCGCTTCTTGGGAGGCAACCCAAGTGTTTAGTGAATTATTTGATGTATTTTTTGTTTTTGTTTTTGTAGGAGTTGTGAAGTGAAGAACAAAGGGAGAAGCGAACAATGAAGTGAGGAACGACGTGTAACCGGCGAGCCGCCAGTCCGGAAGCACAAACCACCGATGAAGGCTAGTACAAGACAAAAGGATGGGATTTGGATCGAAGAACCAGCGGACCCATAAACGAACCACTTAATTGGAACCGTGGACCGCCGGTGGGTTGCCGCTGGATGACAGAGCACATAAGTGGCAGGTAACCGGCGGATTGCCAATTCCATCAATGAACAACCAGTGGATCGCTGGCCAAGAAATAGATAACTGGGCACAAAATTCATGGAAAAGGAAAATTAAAGCGGTGGAACGCCGATGTGATTCGGCGAACCTCTGATGAAACTCCGTTTGAGGTAAGCGTTTATTTAAAAATGGAATTTAAAATGCTGGCCATAAAATCCCAAATACTTGACCAGCCGCCCTATTCTGCAAATATTCCCCTATTTCCCCTTTTTTTCATGATTTTCCCATTCAATTTTTGTCTCTCCATTATCCAATAGTCCCATTTCCCCATATTCAACTATTTTCAACCTTTCCACTTTCCCACCTTTCCACCTTCCCACTTCCCACCAACACACCTACATTAAACTCTCCACCTTCCCCTCAACCTATCAAACTTTCATCTTTCACCTATAAAACCCTCTCCATATTTCACTAACACACTCACTTCACTTACATTTACTTCCTATACTACATATATCTCAAAGTGCCATTGTAAGATTTAGCTAAGATTTTTGAATTTCAAGTGTGCAAGCAATCCTCCAATTTGGTAAAAATTTTCTTGCCCTTGTCTTAATTTTGTCATTGGTGCTTAATTCTTTAGGAGTAATATTTTGTTTCCCCTCCTTATTGAACTCATAAATATATTATGGTTGTTGAATGGAATGGGGAATATGTGATTTTGTGTGTGAAATGTTGAAAAGGGTGAAGTCTGAGTAACCCAACTGCATAAAATGCAACGTTGCACGCGAATAGATCGGGTGACACCATTCTTAAGGGATAAATGTCACGAGAGTATGTTTGAATGTAGTAGTGCTGATTTTATCATGTTGTGTGTGAGTGTGTATTAGTGGGTGTATTGGAATAGTTAAGTTCAAAATTTGGCGACGATGGGGTCTAGCGTTTCGCCAGTTAGATTCGGCGAATTGCCAATGTAACGCTGGATCACTCTTAAAATTGGATTTAAGCCGCTAAGTGGATCCCGTATTACATCCGCAGTTCACGAACATGGAACGGCGATTCGCCGCTCTAACCGCGGATATATCCCTCACTTGCCCAGTTTTCTATAAGGTATCAACGGGCAAACAGTTGTCCGCGAAATTGCTTTTGTGAACCGCCAGTCCTTCACCGGTGCTATTGGTTCTTTAAATGATGGTTTGGTTTCCCATGTTTCTTAGTTCTCCCTTAGACTATTTTCTTAATATTATTTCTATTTTCTCTTCAAATTGCTGTCACTAACATCATTCTTGCAGAAAAACAAACCATGTCTTCATCAAGGATCTCAAGAAAAGGAAAGGCCCCTGCTTCATCTTCTAGCAAGGGCAAGGGCAAAGCAAAGGTCGCTCCACCGTGTGGCAACACCAAGGAAGCAATAATATTCTGTGTTCCCAAACATGCAAGAGAATTATGTCTTTTGTCAAGGATGATCAATCACCATGGAGAAGCGGTTTGACTTGGAAGGGTTGAGAGGTGATTTTCCCAACATCACCGAGAAGTTCACAGCAAGGCAATGACATGAATTTGCCAACCCTCTCCCGCATTACTACCCCGGCTTGGTGACGGAGTTCTACACCTCATATCAGGCCTGACAGGACAGCATGCAGCACCGGGGCAAGGTTGATGACTTCCAATTCCTGCCTTCGGTTATGCTAAGTGAGGTGGAAGTTGACATTACCCCTGCGACCATCAACTCTTTGTTTTGGGAAGATGAAGTGGAATCTGGTACGAAGTTTATGGCTCGAGTAGCTGATATGAAGGATCTGCTCACTTGGGTAGCCCACATCATCGCTGTTGACGATCCTCTATGGGCCTCAATGGGTGGCGAAATATCTCGCCATGACTTGAAGTTTGAGGCCAAGTTGTGGCTGGATTTTGTTTGTGATCGGATCATCCCCTCTAAAAATGAGCAGAGAGTCAGCCTTGAAACCGTCATCCTTATTGCTTCCATAATGACTAGAGTCCCCATTAACTTTGGGGAAACTGTTGCTCGACAAATGAAGAAAAAGGCCCGATAGTCCAACACCTCAATTCCCTATGCTGTCTTGATTGCGCAGCTTTGCTCAGCTACTGGAGTGCCTCTGTTCCTAGATGAAACTCCTTCTACTTCTCTAGAAGTGATAGACATTGAGCGGAAGCGAGATGTCGAGGCACYGGMAACCAAAAGAAAGAGACTGCAGGCCTTTGGAGTGCAAGAAAAATCCCTCTCCCATGGGTTAAAYCAATCACCAATCGCACCAGAGTTGAATGTGCCCTAGCCGAAAATACCAGGCCAAGCATCAGGTGACATGCCTTAGTGGGGAGCATCTCCCCCTCCACAATCCTCTCAGCAATGTGGTCTCCATAGACATGTGGAGATGACAAACTCGCACGAATGCAAACTCCAATGATTGGCTAAGATCCTCCCTGCACTCATTGCCAAAACAATTAAGAATGAGCTCAAGTCATTTTTCGAGAATGTTGCCATGCTATGCAAGAGGGTAGATGCAGCGGAAGGGGAAGTCACTTCCCTACGAACTGAGGTACATGAGTGGAAGTGTAATACCCTGGAAGTGCCTAAGATTAAACCCGATATTTAAAAATGGGAGTTGGCTGAAATTGGGAAAAATCCCGAAGAATGGACTATCCAATGGATCATTGGTCCATCCAATGACCCATGGGAAGTAGTCGTGGGAAGATGTTGGCCTGATAACAGTGGGTAGTGCCGAGCGAAGCAACAACTTATTGTTTGTTACAATGAGTCGTCGTGTGAACCCGTGGTGGGAACTGGTCCTTAGTTGAAGGGAAGTAATGAGTCATCCCACAACCCGTCGTGAGAAGTAACAGGTCGTGGTCACCAGTAGTGGGAAAGAATGCCTATAATTTCCAGTCTATATAATGGAAGCAAACCATGACTCATTTGAGGAAGTAACAAGTCGTGGTGATGCTCGTGGGAAGGACTAGTACAGGGCTTGAAGGAGGACACAACGGACTATACAATGACCCGTCATTTGAAGCAATGACTCATCCTGTCGAGTCGTGGGAAGGAATATTAAGTTTGAACTGAGGAAGTGGATCCAACGGTTCGATACCACGAGTCGTGGTATCATTCAACAACTCGTAGGACCGTCCGTTGGTTCACCCAGTGCAGAATTTTCATGGATTTCATTAAGGGCATTTCGTCATTCCTAAGTCTTAGGGTCCTAAACTACCTAATTTAAGGCTCAAAAATTAGTTTTTATTGAGGGTAAAACCCACCCTAGGCTTATTCATTTCCATGCATGCAAAGTTAAGGAGTTGAAGAGGTGATCAAGCTTGTTCTTCAAGGGTTTATTCAAATTTTCCATTGGGCTTTCAAGGAGTGGTGAGATTTGATTTTCCCTAGGTATAAAGGTTTATGAATGGGTGAATCCTTTCACACCCACACCTAATCCCATTCAATTCATTTAATTTTCAATCTAATTCTATGGGGGTTTTTACCCAATGCATGAAATTTTGATTTCTCTACATGGGCTTGATCTAATTGAGTTACTATTATTGAATTAAGAATTATGGGCAAGTTTTATGTTGTTTTCTTATAAAAAATCATGTCTCATGTTTTACAGATTAAAATTCCCATTTATGAAAAGTTCATGAAAGTCAAGGTTTATGATGAATGTTCATGTATGATGTATTATTGATTTTGAAAAGCATGTTTTCAAGTTATCCATGTTTGTAATCATGTTTTCCAATGAATTGAGTATTTTCAAGAATGGTAAAGTATTGGGAAATGTCCACATGTTCAAGAATGACTTACACTTTATTAAATGGATCTCATGATATATTGATTTATGATGTTGGCTGACAAAAGGGCCTTTGATTCTTGGATAATCATGTATTTAAATGGGAATAAATGATGATAATGTTTATTTTTCTATGAATCTAATTGAATGATGTTATTGATTTACATATGAGCCTAATGTGCATATTTTTGAGAGCTGTGTCTAGCACCGAGCAGCCCGACATTTAAAGGACTATGTCGGGTCTCATAACTATGTGCCACCGTATGTTTATATTGATACATTACAATGATAATGGTCCCCTCTTTCATTATATCACATAATGCACGTCCCTCATCTGGCAAGCCAGGGGCGACTTTGCCTACTTGAGTGAGATAGTTGGGGCATCATGTAAGGCTCTACCATGATGGTGTCGGTTATGAAGAGTCCTCCCATTGATCCACATGTTTTATGCATCACGATGTTAATGTTATTTTGATCAAGTGATGATTTAATGAGGTTTCTCTTATGACCATGATAATGAATGTATTATGAACGATTTGAAAACCTTGAGCCTTATGTTATCTTGTAATATTTATGTTACTAGCATGTTGTCCCACTCTTATGATCATTTATGAGCTTTTATGTATTTTTAAATGTCTATTTTACTTACCTTAAATACTCGGTACATTTCACGTACTGATCAAATACTCTGTGATGTATCGTTTTATGATACAGGCTTCGATCTTCCAATCCAGCACTGTCAGTAGTCCATCATAGAGTTTAGCATCCAGCTTCTTGGTGAGTCCTCATTATCCAAGGACCATATATTTCAGATGTTGATGTTTCTTTTAGTTTTCTATTTTTCCTGGTTAGCTAGGGATGTTGTCCCATCAACCCATCTAATACGTTAGAGGCTTTCAGACTATATGTAGTACTCCGCTGTTATGTATGTAGTACGTTCTGTCTATCATGCTATGTTATGTTTATGCTTCTGCTCTATCATTATGTTAAGTATTCCACTTTAATGATATGGAGTTAGATGAATGTTCATGCCTTAGGTAGATTTGGAGTCTCTCAGGACTCCTTGTCCCGTGTTACGATCCGGGCCTACCTTCGGGTCATGAAAAACATGGTATCAGAGTAATAGGTTTGAAGTGTCATAGGGTGTCTAAAATCCACATTAAGTAGAGTCTTTTTCATGAGTGTGAAGCGCGCCACACTTATGAAAAAAAGGCTATGAGACATTTATGAAATGCTCCTTTCTTTCATGATCTATATCATGTGATGAAATGTCTCTCTATCCTTCTAATTCGTGCTATTCGCGATCGCAGAATTATGGCTCCCCGAAGAATGAATAAAGGAATGGAAACGGAGACAGCCACGAGGATGGCAATGGGGATGGGCACCAGCAGGCCCCACCAGTTCAGGAGCACCAGGCATCGTAGATGATTGCCCATACTGAGTTTCGGGCATCTATTAAGATGCGCGTGCAGGCCTTGACCGCTCAATTCAATCAACAGACAGTTGCCCATGTTCCGCAAAATGGCAATGCAGCGGCGGCTCGATTCAGGGACTTTTTGAGAATGAACCCGCCAGAGTTCCTCGGGTCAAAAGTAGATGAGGACCCGCATGACTTCATAAATGAAATTGTGAAGATCACCTAAGTCATGGGGGTGAAGGGAGTTAAGTGCCCGAAGATGGCCTCGTACCAGTTGAAAGGGGTTGATCAAATCTGGTTTCGCCAATGGAAAGATAGTAGGACCGCAGGGGCAGGCCCGGTCACTTGGGAGGAGTTTCATGTTGCATTCTTGGATCAGTTCTTTCCTCGTGAGATGAGGGAGCTGAAGGCAGCTGAGTTACTAAATCTGAAGTAGGGGAGGATGATGTTACAGGAGTATGCTCTCGAGTTCACTCGCTTGTCCAAGTATGCCCCACAGTTAGTGGTTGATAAGAGGGCGTAGGTGAGCCGATTTGTTCATGGCGTGGTGGGCTATTTGGACAAAGATTGCAGGACCACTATGCTCCACCAGAACATGGATTTCCCTTGGATAGTTTTGTATGCCCAGTAGATGGAGGTGGGTTATAAGAGGGAGAGAGAGGCTAAAAGGGCCCGGATGGATAGCCATGGGTTTACTCATCAGAGATCCGGTGGTCACCGCCATCAGTTTTAGCAGAGGTCACTAGCTCTAGCACATCATCAGCTAGTGTTCCATCCAGACCTAAGGGTGATTAGAGGAGCAGGGCTTCAGGATCGAGGGACCAGAGGGGCATGGAAGTAGAGCGCACCTTTCCAGCCTACGAGAAGTGCGGTAAGAGTCATGTCGGGGAGTACTTGCTCAGCTTAGATATTTGATATGGGTTGGTAGATCCGTCAACATGTGTCGAGCGTGTCAATTTTCTAGACAGGATGATGATAGAGGCCGTGTGCAGACTACAAGGTCAGCAGCAGCTCCAACATTTTTATCTCTGCAGGGGGCATCTACAAGTGGCTGTGGCGGACAACGCCAAAATAGATTCAATGCCCTCGCCTCGTGTCAGGAGCAGGAGACTTCACTGGATGTGGTTACTAGTATGTAAGTGTTTCACCTTGATGCTTATGCTTTGTTATATCCAGTGGCTACCTTGTCTTTTGTGACACCTAATATTTCTAGTAGCTTTGGAGTTAGTCCTTAAATTCTGTCATAGCCATTTTCAGTTTCTACGACGGTTGGTGATTTAGTTGTAGCTAGGCGGGTGTATAGAGGGTGCCCGATCACTATATTGCATAAAGTCACCTCTACAATCCTTGTAGAGCTATGCATGACTAACTTTGATATTATTCTTGGCATGGATTGGTTGTATGTGTGTTATGCTTCTATTAATTTTAGAACCCGTGTGGTGGAGTTCCGCTTTCAAGGTGAGTCAGTCTTGGATTGGAAGAGTAGTTCGGTCATGCCTGTAGGTCATTTTTTTTCCTATCATAAGGCCAGGAAGATGATTTCCAAGGGTTGTGTGTATCATCTAGTTAGGGTTAAGGATGTTGAGTCTGAGACCCCGACTATCCAATCCGTTTCGGTAGTGTGTGAGTACCCCGAAGTATTCCCTGATGATTTACCGGGTGTTCCTCCCAAGAGGAAAATTTATTTTGGTATTGACCTTCTTCCCGACACGCAGCCTATATCTATCCCTCCTTACAGAATGGCTCCAGCCGAGCTAAAGGAGTTGAAGGAGCAGTTGAAGGACCTATTAGATAAGGGTGTCATTAGACCGAGCAAGTCTCCATGGGGTGCACCAGTCTTATATGTTCGAAAGAAGGATGGTTCCCTTTGGATGTGCACTAACTATCGGAAATTCAACAAGGTTACCATCAAGAACAAGTAACCTCTGCCCAATATTGATGATTTATTTGACCAGTTTTAGGGTGCCAAGTGCTTTTCGAAGATACATCTTAGATCCTGGTCCATCAGCTCAGAGTTCCAGAGAGAGATATCATGAAGACAACCTTCAGGACGCGGTATGGTCATTATGAGTTTGTAGTTATGTATTTTGGACTAACGAATGCTCCTGCATCTTTTATGGACTTGATTAATAGCGTGTTCAAGCCATACCTGGATATGTTCGTGATTGTGTTTATTGATGACATCTTTATATACTTTTGGAGCCAGGAGTAGCATGCCGCTCATTTGAGAGTGGTGCTACAGACTCTCAAGGATCGCCAATTATATGCTAAATTCATAAAGTGTGAGTTTTCATTGGACTTTGTGGCATTTGCGGGCCATGTGGTATCAAGTGAGGGCATACAGGTGGACTCTCAGAAACTAGAAGCGGTGAAGGATTTGCCTAGATGGGTGAATCCTTCCGATATCTGGAGCTTTTTAGGTTTAACTGGCTACTATCAGAGATTTGTTGAAGGTTTCTCATCTATTGCAGCACCCTTGACCAAATTGACCCAAAAGAAGGTGAAATTCCAATGGACGAAGGCTTGTGAGAAGAGCTTCCAAGAGTTGAAGACCCAGCTTACTTCAACACCGGTGTTAACTCTACCAGAGGATACTGATGGATTCGTGGTGTATTGTGATGCTTCAAGGATCGGACTTGGGTGTGTACTGATGCAGCACGGGAAAGTTATAGCATATGTCTCAAGACAACTAAAAGTTCATGAGAAGAATTGCCGAACCCATAATCTTGAATTGACCGCTGTCCTACACTCCTTGAGGACTTGGTTCGACACTCCGTTCACAAACATCATCATGTGAGCCCTGGCTCGGCTACCATCTTGGGAGCGTACTTAGATAGCCTGGTAAACTCCAATGCGTATTCTTCTACGGTCTTGTTGCCCTGTCTCATGTTCATAACCTCAGCCACTTTTGTCTCCCTTAGATCCCAAGGGAAAAATCTATCCAAGAAGGCTGTGTTGAACTCCTCCCATACCATCGGTCCTTCTCCCGCTGGCCGCCCCTCTTTCCAATGTTCGTACCAGACTTGGGCTACCGCTTTGAGCTGGTAGGCAGCCAGATCAGAACTCTTAGAGGAGCTGACACCCATAATGAAGGTAATCTTTTTTATCTCGTCAATGAACTCTTGGGGGTCCACCACCTTGGATCCATGGAAAGATGGAGGGTTCATACAGGTGAAGTCCTGTAGCCTCACAACAGTTGCAGATCTGTTGTTATTAACTGTTACTACTTGTTTATTCACTTGATTGGTGACTATTGGCGCGAGCAACTAGATAGTCTCCCTGAACTCCGCAGTGGACACTATGTCATCCTGAAGGGCTACTGGGGCTGGTGGGGAAGGTATGTTTGCGTTATCGGGCCTTCTTCCGTTACCGCGTCTGAGAGGCATGATTTACTGAAACAAAATAGAGCACGAGTTATAAGGATGTTTATGGAATTGAACTTTAACGCACGATAATGAGTATGAACAAAAGAGAGTTTTCCTAATAACATCTCATAACCTCCTTGTCATAAGTGTGACACGCTTCACAACCATGAAAAAGACTCTACTCACTACGGCTTTCATATATTCCGAGGATACTCTAAATCTAGTGCTCTGATACCAAGTTTATCACGCCCCGAGTCTACACCCTGGAAGGAACAAAAGTAACCCCAAGTCAACTCTGGGTCTATCATACACTAGTATTCTGAGTAAAACATGCATAGCAGAATCTTTGAAATAATAATATAAAAACATTTATGAAAAACTAAAACTGAAACATAAGGTGTAAAACAGCTTAACAGTACTAATATTCTGAAATCAAGTTTGTGTCTTAAAGCCATCTAGCTGATGGGTTGCTGGGACAAGCCCCTAACTAACTTTAGTGACTAACTGAATGTAATGAAATGACTGAATAAATGAAATAACTCCCTTGAAAAAATGAGGACTCACACTTCTATTGCTGAGGAGGATATGAACTGCGGCAACTAACGATGCTAAGTCTGAGCACCTGCGGCTGTATCATGAAACGATACAGCATAAAAGTATGCTTCAGTACTTTGAATGTACAGAGTAAGCAGGAAAAAACATTATTGAATATAAAAGACTGAGCTGAAAATGATATGTGCAATGACCAACATATATACTGAGCTGAATAACTGTAATAAACAGAGATGGTCACGATGACCCTGTCTAATGGTCAAAGAAATGCCTTAARTTTGAAAATTTTGAGTCTAAGATACTRTACTGAACTTATCTAAACTAATAGAGCTGAAACTAAACTGAACTGCTTATRCTGAGACTGGACTGAGATGACTAGTGGGATAGTCTATAACCGACATATAACCACGTGAGCTAGATATGGAGTCGAATGTATACACCCTACCAGTAGGAACAAATATACCTTGCCAGAGTATAGAGGCATGAACTGGGTGATCACAAAAGTCTGGGGCCAATCAGGCCAATAAATACTGTAACCTCGCAGGCAATTTATTTCTAGGAGCCTGGGTGCGCTGGAATCCCGATCCGCTCGGTGCTAAGTCCTGCTCCCATTAGAATACCTAAAAAAAATACTAAGCTGATAACTCAAATTGGGGTCCTAGACTAGTCAGGGATATATAACTGAAAGTACCCTGAGATTCTTATCAGACCAGATTCTGAAACTGGGTTCTAGACTTGTCAGAGCTGCTTATCTAGAAGTGTGGTACCCATCTAAGAACAAACTATAATCTGTCTGGGGTCCTAAGGCTAGTCATAACTATTTATCTAAAGTGTCATGATCTCCTAGTGGACCAATGAAGCTAAGTTCTGAGTCTGATTCTGATAATTGGGAGTTATCTCAGACACCTCAAGGATTTTTGTAGTCAATCTGATCAATTGACAAATTCTGAATAATACTGATGAAATTCTACATTCTAACTGAACTGAACAACTAAGAAGCTAACATAGAATTCAACTTATTTCGATAACTCATCAAATTAGTAGAAGGCTTTCATAGTTGTTTAGACAGATTCGACGTTGTATCTAAGTGTTGTTAAAATTCCTATATGGGTTATACTAGATTCTTGATATTAGCTTCCGCTAATTTATGTTGTTAGTAATGTCTGATGTTAAGTGTATTCAATGATTATGCCATGGGTCGACTTGGAGCCTTTCATGGTTCCTTGTCTCGTGTTACAGCTAGGGTGTGAGCTCGGGTTGTGAAAAACTTGGTATCAGAGCAAAGGTTTAGAGTGTCCTAGGGTGTCTGAAAGCTGCGATATGTAGAGTCTTCTTCATGGGTGTGGAGCGCGCCACACTTACGGATAAAAGGCTATGAGAAGTTTTAGGGATGTCCCCTTTTCTTCATGATCTTTATCGTGCGTTGAGCATGAAGCTCTAAACAGTTCCATCCCCTAACTCGTGCTTTACGCGCTCACAGATAATGCCTCCTAGAAGAGTGAACGAAGAGTGAACGGAGGAAGGCGTGGTAACAATCAAGCCAGTGTGTACCACCATCCCAAACTGTAATCTAATGGAGACAGCTGCTACTCATGCCGAGTTCCAGAAGCATTTCACATGTCAAGCGCCAGTGCCTTGACCGCCTGTGTGAACTAGCATGTGTGGCCCGTACTCCTCAGAATGGGAATGAATCAGCGGCAAGAATAAGGAATTTTCTTTGGATGAACCCACTTGAATTCTTAGTGTCAAAGGTATGAGGACCCATGCCTAAAGAAATTGTAAGATGCTCTGTGTTATAGAGAGTAACAGAAACAGGAGCGCAAACTTAGCGTCCTAATGCTGAAAGGGAGTTTTTACATTTGGTATTGTCAAGGAGACAATGTGGAGCCGGAGCGGGTCTCCATAGGCTGGGATGAATTTATGACAACATTTTTGGATAGGTTTTTCCTCGGGATTTGAGGGAGGCAAAGGCTGGGTGCAGTTCACAACTTGAAACAAAATGACATGACTGCCTAGAGTACGCATTGGAGTTTACTCTGCTTATCCAAGTATGCATCGGGAGATGGTAGCTTCACTCGCCGAGCCTGAGTGCCCAAGTTTTTGAACCGAGTACGACTCTTAGTCAAAGAATGCAGGACTACCATGTTGTACCGTGACATATACTTCCCACGCTTGGTAATATTTGCTCATCGTATGGAAGAAGAACAAGTGGAAAGAAAAGAGTATATAGGCCAAAAGGCTAGGACTGGGTATCTAAAGTTCTCCCAATAGAGGTCCGGCATCAATATCATTCACATACGCTAGAATCATCGCCCCAAGACCTATATGGCTAGTGTTCCGCATCAAATGATGAGGGAGATTACATACCCATTGTGTATGAGTTGTGGGAAAGAACCACTGGGATGCATGGCCTGGCTTCAAATGTTTGTTTTTAAAAGTGCAAGGTGGGACATAGCACCGAGATTGTGCAATGCTAAGCCAAGCGAGAGCAAATCCTCAACAACCCTTCTAATCTTCGATATCAGAGCCGTTTTCGCTAGGTACATCCTATAATCCGTATGTGCATCGTTAAAACTCAAGCCCTATGTCAAGTACTTATCAAGATAAGGGCAAAGCGCCGTAGTAGCCACTGTGTATGTTATGAATCTTGTGTTATTCCTTATGTGATGCCAACATCCGTATATTGAATAAGAAGTTATGTTGTGATTGGGGAAAGGATTGTTGATGTGTGTGAATTGTTGTTAGTGTAAGGCTCACTATGAAGGTTAGAAGTGAAAGAGGAGATAAGAATTAGTAACTTAGCTCGACTTAGGGAGATTTGAAAGTCTTGGAATGATGACTTTAAGCTAAGGGGGAGATAGTGAGTATGTGAAGAAAGTTGGACCTTGATAATGCTCATAAAGAGTTTTAGCCTTAGCAATTGTAGTGTATCGATCTTTCGAGGATTCGATAATTTCCTCAGGCTTCGGGCTTGAGCAAGTGTGTCCATTTCCCATGTGCGTATTCCTCCCCGAGGTTTAGAGGCAACCTCTTAGACAAGGATGCCGCCTTGCTCTAAGAGTCCTTTTTTATTCTTATTTTCGTGTTAAGGAATCGCTATGTGTGTTAATTCCATGTTTTTCGGTGTGTGCCGCCGAACTCGCCCATATGTCGCTTAGTAAGTTCAAGTGAAACCAAGCTGCCTCATGTATGTGCTCGCTTTAGATGTAGGAATAACTCATGCTCATGAATTCCTTATCCTCGCCTAGATTAGATAATGTGAACTTAGCTTAGTATCAAGAAGTTATTTGAGAATGAAGGTTTAGCATGTATCCTTTCCAGTTGTCTCTACCTATCTCTATGTTGGTTTCTTTGTGTTCTTTCTATTTCCTTGAGTCATGGTATGCATGTTAGATGTGGATATTCATATTTGGTGTATAGGGTTAGTCCTGAGTCGATCCTCCATTGGTGCTTAGCTGTGATTGATTGGATTTTGGATATCGGTTTCGCTCTCTATCTTTTCTCAAGATGTTCATCCAACATTCAAGGATGAATGTTCCCAAAGGGGAGATATTGTAACACCTCTAAGTCCTTGAGATCAAACCTGAAAGTTAGATGAAGCTCAATGTTCATTGCTCGGATGACTACACGCAAGTGCACGTGGTCGAACAAGTACGTGCTCAAGTAAGCCAAGTATCGATCCTACGTGGACTCTGGACTATAGGGCAAAATCTACTCAAGTGTCACTTTACTATAACTCTAAAAATGCATAACAATGTAAAGAAAGTTTTATATTTTTTGTTATCTAATTTTATACTTCAGCTAAAATAAATATACAAGTGAGTTCGAACTATGAATACAGCATGCCGACGCTTATAACGAACATGTAAAAAAATTAATTATCGATACAAATTGGTTTATCTTTTCACCGGCCAAGGTCGGGAACTTATGCCTATGGATAAAACTCTCGTATTTAACCCAACTTAAGAATCATGAACCTTCCACCTACATTTCTCGTGGATAGCTAATTCATGTTAAAGCCATACAAAACCGATTCCACACTTGACTACGACTTTCGTGTATATTTCTATCCTGAAGGTAAATCAATTCTCAATTTTCCCAAACTAAGAAAGATCATATCCTATTACTCACAACTTTCAATTTCGTGCTCTCTCGAAAGTGAAATCGGACTTTAGATATACATTAATATTGGCCAAACATTAATGCAGTAAGAACAAGAATTAATAGAACAACCATGGAAGAAAAGATGAAAAACAAATGATCAATTACATTTCAATACAACGGTTCCTAAACTCTCAAAGAAGAAGTGAAATTAGCCACTCATTTGGGGATTAAACATCACAATGAGTGTAAATCATACAAACAATTGAAAGAAAGGGGAGAAAGATGAGAGAAACCCTAAGATTTTTAACCTCAACTCCGCTTGTAACCCACGTTCTTGCTCCACCAAGTCAGAATAATTAAAAATGAACCTAAGTGTTCTATTTATGCCGGTGGGAATTCTTCCCCGAATAAGTAACGGTCACGGAGCGCATCGCGAGCACCGGCCTCGTGACACCTGCAAACGCAAAGCTCGGAATTCGCCGTCTGTAATTATCTCCTAACGCGTGGTACCCGCATGCAACGCGGAGTTGCTCAGCGTGGAAACGGAAGAACGCGCACCTTCAATGGAATGTCATGGGAGTCTGTAATTAGTCCAACGGTTACCAAGATCAACGCTACCCTCTCGAAATTCCTAATTAAATCTTCCTGGACAATGCATCCGCGATGGTACAGGACACAGCCTCCATCGCAGCTCTTTATTTCTTGCTTCCTTTGGCAAATTCCTTGCTCGCTCCCGGAAGTCTATCTCCCGATTCCTCCCAACATGCATCTTAGCCTCCATAAAAAGTACGTTTCGCAAAACAATGCTAATCATGTTGGTTAGTATAAATTCACACTTTCCTACAATTTGCATACGAATGTACAAACATTGTTGGATAAACAAGCAAAACGATGCATTTGAGATCACTTGGGCATATAAATATGCCCTGCATCACCTACTCCACACACTTAAAATCTGTTCGTCCTCGAACAATAATCTTACACCTCATGCAATTGACACCCCATCATGGCTACTGGCTCGACAATCCGAAGCATAACTACATTTCCATCACTCACAACAAATCATCAAGAAAACATGCATAGTATCATCATTACAATGACATTTAACATACCTGCACTTAGACTCATAATCCCATCTCATATCTACAGAAACTAATGCAAATTAGATGACCAAGATATCCATTACCTAATTTCATTCTTTCGTCAAGCATGTGCCCTCACATTACAAGAGAGTTTCCCCTTTTTTAAATCACATGAACTCTGAGTAAACATTTCATGCAGGGGCATGTACACACAATTTCACTCTCTCTCCCCAAAAGAATTCACATGCATCGTGTCATGAACCATAGGCTTGCCTCTAGTGTATTACTCCACTAATATAGGGACGCGTGATGTAAGATCACGTAGGACTTAACGGGTTGTAATGTAAGCTATGGAACTAGTATGCCGGGCTAACCAATAATAGCAACTAGCATCCTTAAGCGCTTTTCAATACACCATTAAGATTCTGGACATAGTTTCTTACTTCCTCCTCCCAATCTTGAAATCTTTCTTAATTTTTTGTCCCCCACTTCTTTAAGCATACCAAACTAGACAACTGATTAGTTATACATCTTATTTTTAAACTGCAAATGCACCTTGATTTTTCTTACTTTCATCACTTTTGCTTTTCTTTCTTTTTCACAATTCTCACTCCTGACATCGTGGGAAAATTAATTTTTTTTTTCTTGAGCGCTAAGAGTTTTGGATCGAAGCTTACGGCAATGAAAAGAAAGGGTTAAGCTTGGCTTACACCTTGCGACAAAAGAAAAAAAAAAAAATAGGCTGCTGCTCAATGGGCTAACTAGGATTTGACATTCGAGGTGGGTATGAAAGAAAGAAAAACTTTAGGCTAAACAAAGAAACGCCTCATCCTTTCCTACACTACACTTCCTTCATTTCGTTGCATACACACAATGTGCAAGTTCTAGACAATTCACAATAGCATGGAATAATTGAGACCTCACTATACACTCATTGCACATGCTCAACTCAAGACATATTCACGTACTCTTAATCGCCCCACTACAAGAATTCAAACATTAAGCCTCAATCACACCGAATCGAATTCTATGGCCTAGGTATCTCACATATGTACAAAATTGCATGCTTTCATACTAATCACCTTACCTCAACATCATGTACAACACGCAACAAGAATTTCGTAGCTATAGAGTAGCAACATGCATGGGATACAACCAACAAACAAAAATTTAAAGACAAAAGCTACTCATATCGACTACATTTCCCTTTAAGACGGCTCCTCATCCATCCATCATAGGGAATGGTCACTATTTACGACCCCGGGTTCAATGGGACTCTCTCGATAAAAGAACCGAAAACAAACGCCCAGAAACCCAATCATAAAATAATTAACGAAAAATTTTAAAAATATCGACATGATTTCGATAAAAAAATATTTACACACTAGCTAACAAGATTCAACAGCACAACAGCTTCAACATGATATTTACAATACGCAATATAAACACAAAAACACGTGGTTACAAAATTCGTTAAGCACAACAAACAGAGCACGAATATACACACAAATCAAAACAAAACAAAGACCACTAACTACTCCCCACCTCACACCTTAAAACCGAACACTGCCCCTTGTTCATATGCCAGCCAACAAAGCACAAACAAGTGGGTGGTCAAACTCCCCGGATCAATCAAAGTATTCCACTTCTTCATCAGTTGCCGCCGCTCGTCTCCGATGTCTGAATTCCCTCGCCGTCCTCTCCGACTCAACATCGGAATCCTCGCAACGTGTCTCTCATCGGTGGGGACATTGTCATCCACGGGCTCCACAAAAGCCGGGCTCACTCCGACATAGAGCTCCTGGCATTTTCGCCGAAAGGGTAGTCTAGGTCGAGCCGCCGCGCCACCCTTCGTCGCCTGCCTCCCGCCTATGCAATGAGCATCTGCATCCCGAACATGCTGCTAAGGACGATCATCCCGAGCATGTCGCCGGCTAGTGTAAGAATCCGGGTTTCGGAGTGGTGTCGGGTGCCTGGTCTTTGTGACGCCCAACTCACTGCCTCTCCATCTCGCGGGATATAGTCTAGGGCCTTCCTCAACATCTAGCCCCTCAGAACGTGGTCACAGCCTCACAAAACTCCGCACTGCGCCCTTGATGCAACTGAGTTCTCTTCATGGCGGATATGATCACCGCCCCAACATGATTTCAAGCCCTTTCATCGTGGCATACACTGCATGGCCGCGATCCCGAGTGACACCTTTCATGTGCACCCGAATCAAGCAGAACACACACTATTTTCAAATGTATCCCGGCTTCCTCGTTCATCCGTGGAGTAGGGCAAATGTCTCGATGGTAGCCCTCTCCTTATGCCTGCCCCCGCAAGCCAGCAACGGGCTCTGACACAATGTGCGTTCCGATATCCGCATATGGTGGAGTGACATTCAACACGTGAGTACACGGGCGTTTGTGTTTTTGCGCCCCAAGATGGCATTCAGTGATGAGGCTCAAGAGTGACAATCGCCCTTATTTTGATGGTGTGATCGCGGAGCGCTCTGGGTTCCAATTTGCATAGAACTCCCGGGACCATGCATTGCACTCCTGGGGCCTCTTCAAAGATGAAGCGCAGCCCGGCAAGCACACTGCTGACAATGCGAGGGAACTCTTGTGCTAACGGCCTTGCAATATGCTCCCTGGGAAGTACTCTGTTTTCCTTGTGCTTTCAGGTACCATTTCTTCCTTCCTCCGTCACCCTTCGGGTTCCGTATTGGCGGCGTTGGACGCGTGGAACTGCTGGTGCCGGCTGGGACTGCCACCCGCCGAGCCTTTTTTCTTTTTCCTGGCGTCTCGACGTAGATGCGCCTTCCCTTGTCTTGCTTGCTTGACATCGCTCTCAAATAGAGTGCATACCCCAATGTCACTAATTCTAATGAGCTTTACTAAGGTTGGGTTAGGCTAGGCCAATTCCCACACTTAGTTCGTCAACCACAATTTCAGCATTACAAGCAAGAACATCTTTAGTTTTAATTTACAAAACAAAAACAAAAAACCACAAATGACATGCCTTGTGCATTCGAGAATTAGACTGGTATAAATTATTTGTACTACTCAGACTTCGTACAACCAATCACACATTACCATCGATCACCATTTATACAAAACACTTAGCAATGAAAAAGAAAAAAATGAAAAACTATTCACCTACACAAACCTATGCAATCCACCCATTTCTTGCATATTATAATTTCACTCCCCAAAACTGTCGATCTTTTAACATATTAACATATAACACGACCAACTCATCTCACACAACATACACAAACCAACAAGAATTCATAATTCAACCAGTTTTTCCTTCTTCGCTCACCAAGCCCTAGCTACAATTTATCAAAAAATTCGATCAAGCTCATGTTTTTATCGGTTCATACAATCACAATGATGTTACGAACATTAATCAATCCATAACTTGAATGAATTTAAGCTCAATTTCTATCTAGGGTAAGGTTTACTCACATCTCATGCTAAAAATCGAAAAATTCAACTAAAATTGAGATAGAGTTGATGAACATACCTTGAATTCAATGAACGGAAGAAAACTTGATGAAATTATGTACCTATGTCCGTGGCACGTTGCGGGAGAGGGAATTTTTGGGAGGGTTGTCGAGGGGTGAAAAATGAGAGAAAATGAGGTGGAAGCCGTGTTAAAAAGTGGGGTTTCACGCTGGGTTACCCGGTGACCCGACGCGACAATACCAACGTGTCACGGAGGGTAACGCGAGCACCCTCCGTGGACATCTAGTAGAGCTATCCCTGTGCTTTCTCGGGAATTTGTAAAAATTCCAGGCGCTGCCTTCAACGTGTCACGGAGGGCAACGCGAGGCCCTCCTCCGTGACACGGAGCCATCGCGCAGCTCACCGTTTTGCCACTTTTAATTTTTTATCTTACTCGGTTTTTTTCTCCTTTGCGATTATTTTCCTTTTTCCTCCTGGCCAACATGAAATTTATCTCACCACAAGAAATCGGTTAGAATCCCAAGGTTTGAAAACACAACATAATATTTATTTTTATATTTACACACATATATTTTTTATTTTCTTTTTTTTTTTCTTTTTTTTTTTTCTCCGTACAATCATACAACACAAATTCACAAGCTGCTCCGTGTGCGCGCTTGGTTTACCGTCGCGACTCACATCCTTTACGTCATTCCGTCCCTAAGGTGACGGACGTCTTCTCACGATTTCCATCCTCACCAATTAGTGCTTACACCGCTGCCCATTTACTAGAACCTTAAGCAAAAATTAAGGTTAAGTTCAAGAACATACCTTTAATCCAATGAAATCGAAGAAAAGTTGAAGAAAACTTGTGCTCTGTGTCCGTGTCACATTGGGGGAAGAGGGAATTTGGGGTGTTGGTCGCGGAGGGAATGGAAATAGGGAAAAAGTAAGTGAATTAAGTTGTGAGGTTCGCAGGTTACACGGTGACCCGAGGTGGCCCGACTGCACCACCAACGTGTCAAGGAGGGTAACGCGAGTACCCCTCCGTGACACGAGCCATCGCATAGGTGTTCTGTGAAATTTTAAAATTTCCGGAATAGGCTTCAACGTCACGAGGGTAACGCGGAGCACCTCCTCCGTGACACGGAGCCAACGCGTACTCACCATACCGCCACTTCTTAATTTTTCTCACTCACTTTTTTTCCTTTGTGATTCTTGCATTTTTGCCCTTCGCTCCACTCCGAAATCATCTCACAACAAGAAATTTGTTAGAATTCATGTTTCAATGCAACACAATTTTTTTTTTATTTTTTCTTCTTTTTTTCTTTTTAATTACAACTATTCTATTACAACAATTTCACTATGTTGCCTCCTCGTAGCGCCTCGGTTTAACAATCGTGGCTCGACATCATTAATGCTCATTCATTCTCTGTGAGTGATGGACGTCTCTCCGCACAACGTCTCACCCCAAGACGTTTACAACTCTACCCATTGACCGAGGACGGGCACCCTTTGATCTTCTTGCCACAACTCCGCTTTGCGCGTCCTAATCTGTTTCGCAATAGTTCGTAGAATCAACACCGAATACTGCTTGATTAGCACATTGATTACGATACCTCATATATGGCCGAAGCTTCATGGCCTTATATACATCAAATACCCACCTTGTCATGAGCCCGCATAGTTAGCCGCCCTACGCAACATCAATTAATGCCCTCCCTGAAGGTTAAGAAAGGACGCCCCAAATAAATGGGACTTTCACATCCTACTTCTCAAAATCTAGAACAATGAAATCTACCTGGAAGATCAGTGGAGCCCACTTGCACCAGCACGCCCTCCACAATGCCATCTGTCCGGCCAAAGAACGGCCCGCTAACTGTGCAAGATCACCGTAGCTGGTCTAGGACGCCAGCCCCCCAACTTCTGAACACCGATGCCTGCAGATTAAGTTAATGCTTCGCTCCTAAATTCGTATAGTCCTCGCGAGCTCGGATACTTTGCCAATTGTAATTTGAATTGTAAAGCTCCTGTGGTGGTCCTTGAGCTTTGTTGTTGGCAACCCGTTCGTATCCTGAAGTGCAATTCTCGCAAGCGCCACCAGAGCATACCCTTCGATTCGTTTTTGTTACTACGATGTCCCCGATATAATTTTGCTTAATCCCCGCAAAACATCAACAAGAGGTAAATTAATGTGTACCTTTGGCACCTCCATGAACTTTTTGAAACACGCTTCCTCCTTGTGTTTCTTTAATTCGAGGAATCGGGTGTGGTCTTTCTCTCTGCCACTGCCTTTCCATCCCTCTCTCATCATCAAGTTCCCTCTCTTTCTCCATCAGTCTCACTATTGAGGTGGTCTTTCTCGTTCCACCTCCCTTCGCCTGTAAACCACTCCTTGTGGTCACCGCATTCACTTGCTTGGGATTCGGTCGCTGTCACTCTGTAGTCCTCCTCTTGGCCTCGTGTGTTTTGAGCTCCGCCTTAGTTGTCCAAACCGGTACTCCAACGCCTTTTGTAGCTAACTCCGATTGTTTTTTACCCGCTCGCCAATTTCACGCACCGCCCGCAATTGAGCTTGGTTAGCTATCATTGTTTTAAATATTTCTTCAAAAGTTGTATATGGTGGAGGAAGTGCATTGTTGCCTCTTTTATTGAGTCTGATAGTTCGCCGTCTCCTTGATTTCTCTCGCGCACCCCGATTCGAACCGCCTGATGATCGAGCATACCCCAAGAGAAATTCGATGATTTCTCCAATTCGAGTTGGGGTGTTGCCATATTGTTGGTGATTATTTCTCTCGCACATTACCAACAAAGTTCACCTAACTGATTTGCACCACAACACTAACAGTGTTCTTACTACCGCATACTTCATACCAAATTTGTCACACTACATTAACTCGAGGCTTGGAGGTTGATTTAAGCTATATTGTCAAGCAGGTGTTGAGTTGATTTTGCAACGCAACTATTTGTGCAACGATAGTTGTAAACCCATCCACTTCCTAGACTCCTCCCGCTTTCCTTGTTCCTCCTTTAGAAGAGTCCGCATTCCACTCGGATTTCCTCGCGAAATACGATTTAACAAAGTATACAAACCATAAGTTCTCTAATGCTTGTCCCCCATCTTCCGAGTCCTAGCAAAAATTCTTGTGGGTTCCAAACCCTCTATGAAAGTGTGCACCAAAGACATCATTGGATCAAGATGGTGAGGACAATCCCGCAACATAGATTTGAATCTTTTCCCAAGCTGGATACGCATTCTCCCCTCTTTGTTTAAAACTTAATCCGAATTTTAAGTCTTGTTGTTTTACCTAATGGAAAGAACCATCAAAAATTTTTCTTGCAAGATCATCCCAGTAGATAGAATTAGGTGGTTCAGCCTTAACCACCTCTTTGCTTCTCCCAAAAGTGAAAATGGAAACAATGTAAGCTCGACGCATCGGATGACACCTAAATGGGATGTGGTATGTCACCTATCTCTCAAAAGTTTTGGAGATGTTGTTGTGGATCCTCATGAGGGAGACTTGTGAATTGCACCCTGGTGTGCAAGCAATTGCACCATATTCTCGTTTAAGCTCGAACCTCCTCCCCGGCTCGGGGTTTGCGACGTTAGATGGCAACGTTGTTAGCATGTGGATTGCCACTTCGCGAACCGCCTAGCCGCCATTTCGGGCACTAACACGCCTTACAAGTGGTGATTGCTGTTGCCCAGATTGCTTGTCTCGAGCAACCGCAACTTTCAGAGCTTCTTGACGATGGAATTGTCTTTTCTGGCCTAAGTATCAACTACCCGGCCTCCTTGTCTCTTGCCGTTGTCTACTAGAATTCCACATCTCGCAAAAGATAGGCTAAAATCAAGTTGTCACACTTATATAGAAATTGTAGAATAACACTAAGAAAAACAATTTCCACACCGCGCCCGACAATGTGGCCAAGCAAAACTTTGTTCGGGATTTTGCAACTACACGCAAGTGCACGTGGTCGAAACAAGTAGTAAATGGCTTAAGTAAGCTGGGCATCGATCCCACGTGGACCGAATCTAAGGTAATAATCAAATTAAATGTTAATGAACTTTAACTTTAAAAATGCATAACAATTTGAATAAGATTTGAGAGTTTAGTTTCATACTTATATTAATCTAAGACAAAATTATAAAGTGCGACTGAACTATAGTAATGAGCATACTGAGGCTAAGACGGTAAACATCCAGCAGAAGTAATTTATCGACACAATTTGTTAATCTTTTCCCGCGTTGCTAGTCCTAAGAATTACGTTTGGCTGATTGAAACTGTGATATCCTACCCAACTTAAGAATCATGAACCTTAACCTACATTTCTGTGGATAAAAGAATTTCATGTTCTACCCATACAAACCGATTCCTTAACTGACTAATACGACTTTCGTATATATTTCTATTTTGAATGTAAATCAATTCTCAATTTTCTCCAAACTAAGAAGAGATCATATCCTACCACTCCACAACTTTCCAATTTCTTTCCTTTTTCAAGATCAAAATTGGATTTTAGATATACATTAACATTGGCCAAAAAAATTAATGCAAGAACAAGAATTGATAGAACAACCATTGAAGAAAAGATGAAAACCAAAATGATCAACAATTACATTGCACTACAATTGTTCTTAACCCCAAGAAGAAGTGAATTTAGTCACTCATTTGTGGATTAAACATCATCAAATGAGTATAAATCATACAAACAATTGAAATAAAGGAGAAAAGAGATAGAGAAGAACCCTAGGATTTTGTCCCACGACACTGTAACCCACGTCCTTGCTCAACTAAGTCAGAATGTTTAAAATAAACCTAAGTGTGCTATTTATACTAGTGGGAATTTTTCCTAATAACAAGCAACGGGCACGAGTGTATCACGGAGCACCTCCTTCGTGCCACTAAGCACACAGACCCTCTCCGGAATCAGTCTCAAAGCAATTATTCTCAAGGTGCCACGGCCAGCAACGCGGATCTTGGCTAACGTGCCACGACACGTAGTCGCTAACCCTTACTAGGAAATTGATGTCCCAGTCAATGCACCCGCCAAGTGTCACTGTTGTGGTCAAGCGTGGGCATTGCTCTCCGTGTCACGAAGGCAACGCGGACCTTCACTTGAAATGACCAAAACAAATCACCCGAGGAAGAATGCCTCCGCGATGTCAAGCCAAGTGGACACCCGCCTCCATCGCGGAGCCTTATTTTTGTCAGCTTTCCTTGACCTTTTCCACTGTTCGCTTTCCAAGTCCATTCTCGATTTTACCAACATGTATCTTAGTTTCCTAAAATTACATTTTTCCTGAAACAATACTAATCATGTTAAGGTATAAATTCACATTTTAACTACAAATCACATGAGAATGCACAAATAACGATAGATAAACAAGACGAAATGAAGCATTTGAGTATCACTTGGGCATATAATTCTGCCCAAGATCAAAGTCTCCCAAATTTTATAAATGTTAGCTTGTATTATGTTTTTAAATGAATGAAGCCATGTATCATTGATAAAGTATAAGGGGAATTTATTAATCATGCATGACCTTATGCTACATGTTGAATGAGAATGATATTGGAACTTTGGGGCTTGTTGTTATTAGAAAGTAGCCCCAATTCCGTCGAAAAGAATGTTGTATGATAAAAATTAGTAAATGTCTTTGTTTCTGAGTAGCTGTTGCAATTTAGATTAGCGATAGCCAGTCGAGATTATCGTTAGCAAGACTATGTCCCTAGTCAGTCAGGATTCTCATTAGCAAGAATGTTTCCCTAGTCAGCCGGGATTCTTGTTAGTAAGAGTATTTCTCTAGTGAGTCAGGACTCACATCCCTAGTTACTAGCCATGCATTTTTCTCCTTAGTCGGTGGATACTAGAACCCCTAGCCAGTCAGTGACTCTTTATATCATAGCATTCTATCCCTTTGACAATCAGGGATTCTCATTAGTAAGAATGTTTCCCTTTGATAGTCAGGGACTCTCCTTTGACAGTCAGGAACTTCCCTTGGTCAGTGAGGGACCCTCTTGATATCAGTAACTACATCGTACCTCTGTATTATTCCTGATTATTACTTTTGTGCACCAGCTGATGTTATGATAATGCATGTCCTTATAATGTGGTTATGTTGATATGAATATGTGAATCTCATATAAGGCGGTCATATCTCATTTCAGCTACATTACTACTAACTTTTTTTGAGCTTATAAATTTCACCCCCTAACTTTTTTTCCAATTTTCTGTTATGCTCAAGGGGCGGTGGTGTAATAAATGTTGCATCTTGCCTGTCTTGGCCCTTAAATTATATGTCATTATGTCTCTTTTGCATAAATTTTTTTAGAATATACGAGAATTGTCTATACATCTCTCCATAATCTTGGAAGGATCTATATCTAGGTTTCCCACCAAATACAATGTCAAAAACTGCTTAGAATGAGGACCAAAATGCCCTAACTCCAAGATTTAATTATGATTGACATCCTCACTTTTATCCACCTCCTCAACGTCAACATCAACCAACAAATAATAGTCTAATGGTTGGAATTCTTCTTCTTGTTCATGCATTGGATAGTACGCATAATACTTTGTAGTTGGGCCTTAGACGCCATAATATTTTCATTCAAAAGAGTCTGCTGGTCTTGGATACTTGAGCCAAATTGGTCTATCTCTTGTTTGCACTCTATTCTCCCTTCCATGAATTGATTAGCCAAATATGTAAGACTATCACGAAGACACCCATGATATTCTATTTGTTGAGCTTGTTCCAAGAACATACTCATTTCTTCCACTTGAGTATTGGCCAAGATCGTGATTTGCAAATAATTACAAGATTCAGCCTCAACCTTCATCTCCGTGAGCTTGGTTCTCATTCTTTCTAAGGCTTTTCTTTGTTTAGTATACTACTCCCTCAATAGTTCCATAAGCTCCAAGATCAGTTTTACCATATATCTTGTTTGAGCATAGTGCTCCTCCTCTTCGTTATTCCTGTAATCATCAAATACAACAGAAGGATCACAATCGAGGCTTAGGGAAGAGGAATAAGAATTTGGACAACTACCCCGATAGCCATCCAGACCACCACATACATTATGAGTATGACAGTGTTGCCACAGGTGCGGCCCTCCATAATTCAAACACAGATCACCATAATATAAATACCCATCGTTCGACCCATTTATTTCCAAAATGTCATGTTAAGAAGAATGGTAAAATACTACAAAAAAAATAAAAATCCATATAATATACTTGCAAAAATTAAATACTCGAACAAATAACACTTGAAATATGCAATATCCAACAGCCAACGTAAAATACTAAATAATGGAATAAAAATTCCAATCAAAAGTAGTTAATCAATATTCAAGTCCCCGACAACGCGCCAAAAACTTGAAGTTTCCAAGCGCACGCAAATGCACATGATCGCCAAGTAATATAGGATGGAGAAGTCCCGATATCAATCCCTTAGAGACTTGTAAGATTACTTGATTAAGGCTAACATTTTATTGCACTATTCAAATAAACACAGGTAAAGTGGGGAAATGGTTTTGGATATTATTCTACAACTTTAAAATGTATGTTAAACTAATGAAAAAAAATCGTTTGCAAAATTTTTGTAATTCAAATAATGATGAGAATCTAGGGTCTTGGAACTTTTGCTTTCTAGTTGAGTATTAGGACTCAATTACGCTAGACTAAAATCTTCTAAGATTTCTCATTGCAAGCTATGATTCCATTTCTTACTATTCTCCCGAGTAGGCAAGAACTATGTCATGAACCCTAATACCTATATTCCCATGGTTGAAGGAGAAATATGAGAGGACGGTTGAAGATACTTGTATTGAACTGAGCAGAGTTGAAAGGTATATCCCTATCCTAGACAAAGAAATAAACTCTTGAACTAATTAAAAAAGATAATTGAAACTTATTTTATGCTTGCTTTTACTCCTCTTAGTTCCCTCTCCCAAATTCAATCAATAGACAACAAATAATATTCGCAAGGTGATCAGGTTAACGAATAATCAATGAAATCAAGTAAGCATAAAGTCTAGCACATACTAGTATTCAAACACAACCATCAGTTGTACATAAAACCCTAGAACAAGAGTTTAGTTACTCATGTTCAAGCAGAAAAGTAAAGCAATCAACATTCAAATAAAAAGCATAATGTAAAGAAGAAAACCTAGAAGAAAATGATCTTCTCTTCCCCCACGAACTGCATACAAAGTTAATCGTATTGATAGAAGACCCTAACCCTAGATGTTATATTTATAAGAAAGGTATGAAATGACTCTTTTGCCATTGAGAAGTTCAGCTTTTAGACATAAAAATCCTCCTCGGACATGCCCTAGCATGTCGCGCCTCCCATCTCACCAGACTGTGGCTTAAATTTGTTTTGAAGTTTGGTCTCTATCGCACTGCACCATCCATCTTTCTAAGGTGTTAGTCAAAATTTTTAACTTCTAGGTCCTAGCGTGCTGCGCCACTCACTACAATAGAGAGTTATAAAATTTCCCATGTCCGGAATACCTTTGGCGCATTGTGCCACTCATCTCACCAAGTTGTTGATCAAAATTCTTCTAAAGTTTTGGCTCTGGCGCGCCACACTAGCCAGTGCACCAGCGTGAGTGCAATTTACTCTGATGTTTGGTGGCTGGCACACCATACCAGCTATCTCACCAGGCCAACTTTTCCCGAATTCTTCTTTTTTCACACCTCGGGACATTTTTTAGTATTTTTCCATTGATTACCTCCTAAAACCATCTAAGAAATACGTGTTAGCTTATTTCACACACATCATAATTAATTCATTCATTTCATAAGGGTAATGATCTCAAAACAAGGTAAAAGATTGATAAAACTATGGCAAATTGGCATAAGAATATGCCCAACATCAAAAGGATAGATAGGGTTGGACTTCATCGCACGACATAGATCATGAAAGAAGGAAAGATTTCTAAAACATCTTAAAGCCTCTTCCTCATAAGTGTGGCACGCTTCGCATCTATAAAATAAAGTCTACTCAATGCGGCTTTTATACACCTTAGGAAACACCTACACCTATTGCTCGGATAGCAAGTTTGTCACAACCCAAGCATGGACCCTGAATCGCAACATAGGACCTATAACCACAAATGGCTCCAAACTATCCCATTGCACATACCAAGCACATTCTTGAGCATAAACTAAGCAGAAATAAAACATAAAATAAGGCATAAGTGGAAGACTAAGATATCATAAAACATACGAAACTACAAGTCATAATCATTGAAACCTCTAAACATAATTTTCTGAAAAGCCTCTAGTCATAGGATTACCCGATGGGACAAAACCCCCAACTAGCTCTACTAATGTCCGAAATTTGAAATACATAAAAGAAGAAGATGCATCAAAATTGATGTCTTCAGATCATGAGGACTCGCAAGAACTGCTAAAGCTAGGGAAGGATAGAATCTAGCGACGAGGCTGAGACTGGTCTCCGAAACCTATATCATGAGATGATATAGCATAAAAGTATGCGATCAGTACTTTGAATATACTGCGTATGTAGGATAAGCAAAAATTGATAGTAAAATGATATTCTAAAATCATGAGTATCGAACAAGCTAAAAATGAGTTTCTAATCATAAACAAGGTAAAATGACATGACTGATTTCATAGAAATCCTCATAAAGTGCATGATGAGCAAAAATATCATAAGTCGTAAAAACATATGTCATGAACATGAAAATGCATAGAAAATAAAGGAGTTTCTCAAAACTGACACCATCATGATGAGCACATGATGCCCAACTATCTCACCCAAGTTAGTAGAGCTGTCATAAGCCTTGCCAGGGAAAAGAATGATAAAGGAATGATATCACTCGTGAGCCCAATCGTGTAGGGGAAACTCTCTAAAGCGATGCCCTAATGATGAATATATCTACAGGGGAACGTAGTTTTGAGACCTGGGTGTGTTAGACCCCCGCCTACTTGATGCTAAATACTACTCCTAAAACGTGTATAGTGTGTATAGTCATAATCATGAAACATACTTGGTTTTGCATGTGCTATTTGAAAATCACAAAATTCGTAAATATATTTGACATACCTGAACTAGCCATAAAAACAATGTCGCTGATTCAACCATGATACATAAGTTTGAGATTCATGAATTCATGAATAATTGATTAAATCATTATAACAGGAAATCATAGACTCATAAGAGAGTTTAACATAAAATAAATAATCATAATCATAAATTAGGGATTGAATCATAATAGAATTGAATTTGTAGAAGATCATAAGTGATTTCGTCAAAATTGGGTATAACCCTAAAATTCCCATAATTCCTAATTGGAGGCTTGAAATATGAAATTTATTTGAAATTGGGCATGAGGGTGGAAGAAACTCCCCATTCATGAACCTACATACCTTGGCTTGATGGAATTCTTGCTTAGAATAGAGACCTAAGAGACCTGGAGAAGATGACGATGAAGTACCCTTACTTCCCTTGAGAGCTTGATTTCTCAACTACGATATTTTTTAGAGGAATGAGGAATGAAGCTAAGGAAAACCCTATAATACACCCTTTAGAATTCCCATAATGATGTCAGTTAGAAGTTAAAAGCATAAGGTTTTCCAAAATACCCCTGAAATGCCAAATTAAAAATCCCACTAGCAAAACCCACAATCATTACAATGGACTGTTGGTCCAACCAATATTTTTTTGGTTCATTCATTGTTCCTAATTTTTCTCTGATTCACCCTCCGAACCTTGTCTAATGAATAGAACCAATGAGTTGTACAATCTAACAATAAGTGGTATGATCCACTTCTTGTTCCTAGGTGAATTTTGACATTTTTTAGAAGTTCCTCACCATAAGACAACCAACGACTCGTTGGTCCTATGAAAGACTCATCCTAAGGGTCGTTCAATGGCTTGGTGCCATTTTTCCAGCTTGTTTCTGCTGCAAGTCTTGGATCTGACCTTAGATATTTTCAGGGTGTTAAAGAAAATTCAATGTCCAAATGGGCCCATTGATTTTCCATGTAATGACCAGAGACATTCTAATAGATGGACCATCTGGGAAGTGTACGGTTCATAAATTAGACCATCTCTTTCCTATCATACTAGTGGACTGGAATCAATAGACGGGTGGACATGACATTTTTCCTTGGAAAGGAAGGTGATAATGTCCAACTTCACTCCTCATTAAGATAGTGTGTAAACGGTTGTTGGCAGAATAAATATACCTGACGAGTGTCGGGGTTGAATCCCATAAGGAATTGAGTCGATAATTCGAGAGTTATAAACTAATTCAAAATAGAATGCATCGTTGTTCAACATTTGAAAAGTGAAAATGGTGGAAAAAGGGATAACAATATGAAATTCTAACTTAGAGCTAAGTGAGGGGGATTCCAATTGTTGCAATCACATGTTAGATGGCTAAGGGGGTGTTATTGATGGGCTAACAACTAACTGGATTTACTTCATTGCCTTATATTCAAATTTAGTATAGATAGTAATGCATAAAGCACATTCCCTCGTTTCTCAACCACAAGACTGTTTATGCTTTGGATTTTCTCAAAGCCCAAGGCTAAATTCAAATTATCAACCACAAAATCTTGAGGAAGGATCAAGCTATCTCTAGCCTTGAACCTTTAGTAAAGTGGGAATGTGTGTTTTGACTATCTCTAGCTCAACCCCACACATCAACACTCCAAATTCTCCCTATTATTTTCTCACCCAATTCTCACCCTTATTTCTCAAGCAAAAGCAAGAAAGTAAACAAAATTCATGTTTGCAACCATCAATTTTTACAACTACTTGGAGAAAACAATAGATCTGTACTTGCAATTATAATCCAAGAGCAATCAATCAATACCCATTCAAGTTTACAAACCCACCATGCACACACCCCTAGCTAGCAAATCGACTATGCATATTTAGAGAGACATAGAAGATACCAAGACAAATTCCCTCAAAATTCATTATAATCCTTCACAAATTTGTTTCACAAGTTCTTACAACAATGGTGGAATTCCCCCGAAATGAGTTAAAAAAATAAGAAGAAAAGTACTTTATATCTCTACAATTCTATGTTGTTTTTCTTCTCTCTAGAACTAAATGTGTTGTATGAATTGATTGTGTGTGGTGTACAATTTTGGGTCATAAATATCTATACTTTCTTGTGTATAACTGTTCACTATTTTCCTTGGAGGTTTCTAGGAGCTTTGGGAACCTTTTTGGATGTTTTTACCCCTCCATCAGCGAAACAGGTCACTTTCCCTTCAAACTGTCTTTAGCAGGTGCCAACCAATAAAGCACCGGTGAATAGCTGGTGCCAACCCGCAATGTACCGGTGCGAACCTGCAAAGCACTAATGCCAACCCATGAAGCACTGGTGAGTAGCCGATGCCAACCTATTCTCCGGTGCAAACTATCCAACCTGTGTTTTTCAAGTTTGGATTCGTGTTTCGCCCGTTAAAAACATGCCTTTAAAATCTCCTTTTAAGTTCAAATCTTCCATTATCTTTTCCTCTTGCAAATTCCTACATATAGAAGAAAAAGGGCATAAAATTTTCCTAAATGAGTTGAAAATCAAGCAAAAGGTCATGCTTAAGCCGAATGTATTGGTAAATTAGCAACTCATAAAACCCCCATACTTGAATCATTTCTTGTCCTCAAGCAAGACATTCTCTCTCAAAAAGAATTTACTTAAGCTTGGAGCATCATGGGAGTTGCACACAAACCATTAAGACTCAAGAAAACCCAAGAATCACACACAAACTCAAGAACCAAAAATTATTCAAAATATGTTGCACAAGTTTCAATAGGTGACCACAATCATTAAGCATATCTTGCACACATTCATTTCATTCAAATAAGGGGCATAGTTCATTTCCAAAACAAGTTGAAGGAGCATCCCAAGTCGTTGACAATTCACATTCAAAGCTTGCCTTAAAGTTTGCTACACACTTGTCTCATTCACATCTCTCACTTGAAAACATTTTTAAGCATGTATCCCAAGGAAGCAAATACGCTTACTCTCATAAAGAAATTCAAGTGCATATAAATTAACCCATAGGTTTTCCCTTCGTGTAACTTGCCACTAATGTAGAGTTTCTACACTCAAATTCACTAAGTACTTTTGGGTTATGATGTACGCTACGGCTAAGTGTAGGACAAATGTTTAGCTCTAGTTGCTCATCATCTTCGTCTTTTGTTTAGCAAGAGCCACCCTTACAAAACCTTTGGATTCCACATTTAGCCTCATCAAAGCAAGAAGTAGCACCTAACTATTCTTTCTATTTTAATTATTTGAGGTTTTTCAACTCCATTTCATTTATTTTATCGGAAATTAGAGCTATCTCATATTTAAGCTCTTATATTTCTCTCTCAATATCTCTTTTTTTGCAAACCCCCAAACTTAGGCTTTTGCCTCATTTCAATTCATTTCCTTATCTCTCCTCATCTCTTGGGCTTTAAGCCCCAATTTTTATTCATCATTCCTAGAAACTAGGGAGTATGGGTACCCAAGAAGAGGATTAAAAAGGGCCATTGGGCTTGTAATGTGGTTTCAAAGAAAAAAGGTAAAGTCTCAAACATTGGCAATCGAAGATTGATGTTCAAGGAGGTCATTTTGGTTAAGTTACTATCAAAATAAAGCCTAAGATCATGTTCTTAATGCAGCCATATCTAAAATTTTACCTTGAGTTACACTTAGGGGAAGTTCTAGACAATCATGCATACACAAGAATTAAGCCAAAAGAATCACCACACAAGGTATCATAATCAAAGGAGTTTGCACACTTTTAAATCATATTAAGAGTATGAATTTAGAAAAGCTAGTTTGTGAATCAACAAGCCAAGTAAGGAATGTATAACCCATGACAAGAGGGTGCTCATTTTCAACTTTAGGTGCCTTCATTTTCTTTTAAAAACACATGTGCAGTTCCAAGCAAGAAATTTTGGTGGTACCTCTTCAAAAAAGTGCACAAAAGACTCAAGAAGACTCTAGACTTGAAATTTTCCCTTAAGAAAGTCTCCTTTCAATCCATCATTGGGAAATGTCACCTAGTTCAATACAAAAATAGATAAGAAAAAATTGCTCGTTGGGAAAGAACTGCAGTATAAAGAAAACCCTTGGAGTTTATTCAACGACTACTATTTACAAAGGCGATGCTAACTAGCAAGTAATGATGATTTACCCAAAAGAGTGACGTCACTCAATCTATCATAGGGCTATATCATGCATCACTAACAAGTGGGTTACTCAGACTTCATCCACCAACAAAACAACAATACAAATAAAAACAAAGTCAAGGCATTGTCTTCGATGCAAAAAGTTTGAATAAACTAAGGGAGGAATGGGTGAAAGAACTACCTAGTATAATAGAGGCATTTTCTTTGGAACTATGTGCCATGTAGCTGAACCAGCATTTTGTAGGTTGCCACCTTCATTTTGTAGGTTTCCACTTGCGTTACGTAGGTGGAGCGCAGAACCACTTCTTTTAAACATTCTCCTTCCAGGTATTCTGCACATAACCGACACTTGATTGGTGTTTCGTGCCTTTGGACCTGCATTTCACAGGTCTAGTGCAGATGTGTCTATGTTGAGCAATTTTTCCTCCAGGTATTCTGGTTGGCATCTTTGCTTGACCGACGTTTCACGCATTAGAACCTGCATTTCGCAGGTCTAGCACTGGTTTCTCAATTTTTCTCCTTCCACTTTTTGTCACATTCCACACCTGTTCCAACCTTGCACATCAAAGACAACACAAGCATAAATTAAAAAGAAACAAAGGGAAGATAAATGTAAAAGCACTTGGGTTGCCTCCCAAGAAGCGCCTTAGTTAACGTCCTAGCTCGACGGCTTGAATCTTCACCACTTTTCTCTCCACTTTGAGCTTTTGAATTGCACCCTTAGTTTCTTTTCCATTCTTATACTTCGCTTGAGGGGTAGTGGTGTAAGAGAATGAAGGTACCTAGTAATGGATGTTTCTCTTGTATATCTTGGCCCTTAAAGGAGGGATGTGCCTTGACCTTGTTGGCATGAAATACTTTAAGATGAAGCCCCTTATGATCTTTATCATCAACTTCCTCCATCGACTTGGTTTTCTCAATTTTCATTTCTTCACCCAAGTTCAATATTGAAAAATGATAGGAGGGCAGTTTAAGTCGATTCCTTCTCAAGCATGCTTCTTGCTTGATATCCTCCTTCTCAAGTGCACTAGAGTCCTTAAGCATGATTTGTTGGATGTGTCTTGGGAACTTTAGTGTCACTTCCTCAACTCAGGCATCTTGCATTATTATGAGGTTGGTATTTGGAAAACCGCCTTGACCTCTTCAAAGTCCATCTTAACCTCATCTTCATCATTATGTTGAGCTTCTTTCCATGAGTCAATTTGGACTACGACACGTTGTTCACTTATCCTTATTATTCTCAATATCTTTGCGGCTTCTTCTTTTAGAGAACTATAGTCTCCTTCTTGAGAAAGTCGGTACTTAATAGAAATTAGGGAGTTGGTATCCTTCTCTCACATTAGCTCCCTCTCCAAAAAGGCTTGGAGCATGGATTTCATCCAATCATATGTAGTGCTTCTTCCTTCACATGCCATGGCTTCAGTCCTATAAAGCTCAAGAGCACAACTTCCATCATAGCCACTATAACGAGAGTAGCTCATTTGAGCATACACCCTAATGTCTACCATGACCACCACATAAAGTTCATCTATACCCATCATAAGAAAGAAGTGTACTCATCTCCCTTCTAGGGGCATATTTGCAATCTTGAAAAAGGTGTGGTCCACCACAATAAGCACATGGGTAATAACGATAAGGGTTGAAACCAACAAACCTCCTTTCATTCCACAATGCCATAATACAAATACAAATAAACAATAATAAACATAAAATAAGATGTAAAACAAAATGCAAAACAACTTTGAATCTATAAATAACTAATGGCTATCACAACTCAACTCCCGGCAACAGATTGCCAAATTTTTGATAACATCCAAATTCACTCCTTGCTAGGATAGTGTAAATGGATTTGTTGGCAAAACAAATATACCCAAAGAGCGTTGGGATCGAATCCCACAAGGAATTGAGTAAATAATTCAAGAGTTATAAACTAACTAGAATGCATTGTTGTTCAACATTTGAAAAGTAAAAATGGGGGAAAAGGCAAAACAATATCAAATTCTAACTTAGGTAAGTTAGGGATTCCAGTATTGCAATCACCGAGTGAGATGGCTAAGGTTGTGCTACAGATGGTCTAACAACTAAAATGGGATTTACATCATTGCCTTAGATTAATATTTAGCACAGATAGTAGTGGATAAAGCACATTCCCTCGTTTCTCAACCACAAAAATGTTTATGCTTTGAGTTTTCTCAAACCCCAATGCTAAATTCAAATTATCAACCACAAAAACTTGAAGAAGGATCAAGTTATCTCTAGCCTTGAACCTTTAATGGAGTAGGAATGTGAGTTTTTACTATCTCTAACTCAACCCACACTTCAACACTCCAAATCCTCCACTTATTATTTTCTCACCCATTTCTCACCATCCACCCTCAGAAAAAATAAAATAATAAATTCATAGACATATTATCAATTTTACTGATCAAAACTTGATGAAAATAATAGTCTGCTTGCAGTTATAATCAAAGCATTAATTAATACACATTAAGTTCATTACTGCACTTTTTTTGAATAAGTAAATTGTCTTATGAAAATGAAGACACGATTCTTTAAGGAAATTCTCATAAAACTATATAAATCCCTCCGTTATTTTAATTTCTATAAAGTGTTGAGTTCTTGATGGTTAAGAAAGAACACAAAATCTTTTTATCATCTACAATTCTATATATTTTCTTCTCATAAGTTGAAATATTTCATTATAATTGTTTTGTGTTATATTTTAAAGTCACTAATATCATACTTTCTTGATAGCTTTCTGATTCCATTGGAGGTCTCTAGGTGCTTTGAGAACCTTTACGGATATTTTTGACCCTCTATCAGTGAAATGAGTCACTTGCGCTTGGTGTGTTTTAGCATGTGCCAACCTGTAGATACTTAGAGTGAATAGCCGGTGCCAACCTGCGAAGCACCAATGTATGGCAGTTCCAACTTGTGATGCACCGATGAATTTTCAGTGCAAATAGTCCCTTTGTGTTTCACCTCCATTTTGCAAGTCTGGATACGCATTTCTCAGGTTAAAAGCATGTCTTTAGCAACTCCTTTTGAATTCAAATCTTCCATTATCTTTGGCTCCTGCAAATACCTACATGAAGAATAAAAGGTCATAAAACTTACCTAGGTGAGTTGAAAATCAAGCAAAGGTCATGCTTAAAAGCTGAATGAGTTGGTACATTACCGGCTCATCAGACGATAAAATCATTCCATCATCTTTTATGCATAAAATTTCTCCTTTTCTATTTCAGACCACTTTCCTCCATCTTTTTCAGGGAATTACCTTCATGCACTAACACCCATTAGTCCAAAAAATCTTTGGTTGCATCCCGGGAAGTGCCTGATTTAACATTGCCTCTGACCGAAAGATACTTGATCATGGACTTCTTGAGCGTCCTTTGGACGAGACATCACCCACTTCTTTTTTGGTGCCACAGAGATACTGCTTCACCCATGTTGATTTAGCCTTATTTCTCTTGGATGATGCAGCAATAGCATGCTCAGCTTCCTTATCAAATCCTTGCTCGACAATGTCCACAAGGTATCCCCCAACTCTTATGGGCATCAAGTCACCTCTCCCTACTTTGAAAGTGATGCTCTCATACATGAATCAGTTCATTATTTCATTCTTTTCCGAATACATCAAAGCCCTCCTATTATTCAGGAATGGTTTCCCAAGAATAATGGGAATATCTCAATCATTACAGTCAAGAACACAAAAGTCACGGGAAGGACAAACTTTTCGAATTTGACAAGCACATGCTCCACCACCCCTACCATTGTCTTAATGGTCTTGTCATCCATTTGGAGATAACTGAGTGGGATTTACCATGGACAACCCAAACCACTTTTAACTGGCATGAGGCTTTATAATACTCTAAAATCCCTTAAGATTATGTCAGGGTTGAAAGGGAGAAAACATAAATTTCTACACCGAGGTCACAAGATGAGTAGTCTAGTGACACAGCGAGGGTGCACCACAGTCATTCTGATGACTCGTGGAAGAAAAGGAAAGTTGGTTGGATTTTTTTTTCGTTGGGGTGATCACTAGATATGCCACGACTCGTGGTCAGGGTAATGGGTCATGGAGTCAGTTATGGTTTGGAGCCATCTTGAAGATGGAAATTTTCGGTAATTAGACCCAACAACTCATCACCATGAGTCATCCCACAGGCAACAAGTGAGTCCGAGTCCTTGTTGGGGTATTTGTGTGTCTTTTTCACAGGTACATAAGGTATTTTCCATAATTCCTAAGTTCCTAAGACCTAAGCTACATCGTTTTAATCTCGGATAAGTGTGTTTTAAGGGGGTTTAACGCATTCTAAACCTATCCCTCTCCATGCATGCAATCCTAGAAGTTTCTAAGGGTGATCAAGCCTAGAAAATTCATCAAGTCTTCAATTTCCCTTGGGCATTCAAGAGGGTTGTGAAATCAAGGGAAGTACCCGAGGTAAGTAGGGCTATGAATGGGGATATTTTTACACTATGTTATACCCGAGGAACCCAAGAGATAAAATCTAGGAGTCAAAACGGTGATTAGCTGAAACTTCACCAGATCACAAAACAATCGTGAAGTGGCTCATGAGGAGTTACCATGAGTGGTGGGGTGACCCGTGGTCAAGAAGGGCTTGGAAAGGTGTTGGGTGGGAGCCACGAGCATGACCACGAGTCATGGTCAGACCTCACGACTCGTGAGGTCATCCTTGGAATGGATTGGAGGTTTGGGCAGTGGGGATCACAGGTGGTGACCACGAGTCATGGTCAGCCACCACGATTCATGGGGTCCTTAGGTAGAATTGGGTAGTAAACTCCCACGACTCCGGGCCACCGTGCCGGAACAACACGGCCCACGAGTCATCCAGAGTCCCTAGGCAGAACTAGCAGTCTACTAGATTCTGCATTTTAATTAGGCCAATTTCGTAATTCCTAAGTTCTAGGGCCCTATACTACATCATTTTAAGCTTTGAATAGTGGTTTTAAGTAGGAGTAAGTTCATTTCTAAACCCACTCTAACTCATGCATGCAACTTTAGGGGTTTGGGAGAGGTGATCAAGCTTTGCCTTAAAATTCTTCATCAATTCTCCCTTGGGCAATCTAAGGAATTGTAGAATCAGCTTCTCTCAGGTGTGTAGGGCCTTGAATGGGTGGTTTAATCTACACCCATGCCCAATTTCTCCTAATCTATGAATTCTATCACTTAACTCTTATGAGATTTTAACCTAATGCACATGAATCTTCATGAAATCGATATGATTATGATTTAGCATGTCTAAATTGATGGTTTTCGATTAATAAAGCACAAATTTTACATTAATTTTAAGAAATCTATCTTGTGTATCATTGTTTTTAAACCCAAAGGTGCCCCAATTATGAGAAAACCATGGGAGTTTGATTGTGATGTTTTTATCAAATCAGATGAGAACTTTTGATCTAGAGTCATGTTTTCAATTACCCATTTCTTTATGATCATGATTTCCATAAATTCAAGTAGTTCAGGTATGTTTAAATATTGGGCAATGCCCACATGTCAAGTATGACTCATGATTTATTACTTTGGCCAGCTCACGAGCCTTATTTCATAGCTAGTTAATATATCAAGCATGTCTATGATTTTCATGATTTAACTAGCCCATTTATGTCATTTATGTTACCTTATGAGCAAGTTGCATGTTTTGGGAGTTGTATTTAATATCCAGTAGAGTTGGGGCCCAGGTTACTTGAATCATAGGAAACTATGTGCCACCGTGGTTATGTTTGGGACCTCCTTTGTAGTTTGTCCCCTAACTTGCCTGGGGACTTCATTAGGTGATATCACGCCTTTCATGGTTCTACCCTTGGAAAGGTATGAACGGCCTCCCGACTAGGTTTACAGGTCAGAACTCCATTTATTGCTCATATGGGGTATATCGGTATAAAAATCTCCACTATTCCTCATTGCTTATGCATGTCATGATTATATTATTGGGCTCAAGTAATGTTTATGAAATTTTCTCATGTTTACAATTACGGCGAGTTTGAATATTTTGAAAACCTTGAGCATCATGATATATTTATGATTTCAGCATTTATGGTCATGTCGTCCTACACTTATGAACTTTATGGTTTTAGATGTTTGTGTTACTTACCTTGCATACTCGGTACATTCCACGTGCGATCCACATACTTTGTATGTTGTATCATCTCATATTGTCTGAGGTTGGCTCTTGGCTCACCCTCCTCAGTAGGTTTTCAGAGTTCACTATCAACTTATTTGGTGATTCCTCATGTTCCGAAGGCATATGTTCGGACTCTATTGTTTTCTTTCGGTTTTAGTATTGTAGGGTTAGTTGGGAGTATCGTCCCGTAGCCGTCTTTCATGATTAGGGCTTTAAGACAATAAGTTATATTTTTCCATCATGTAATGATCATAAGGTATCGTTTCTCTATTATTATGTCATGATTTCATTTCCTTATATTATTTCTTCCATATATGAATGAATTAGATGTATGCTCAAGCGATGGGTCGACTTGGGTCTCTCGGGCTCCTTGTCACGTGTTGCGATCCGGGTGTACATTTGGGTCGCGACAAATTTGGTATCGAGCCATAGGTTTGAAGTGTCCAAGGGTTTCTGAAAACCATGTTAAGTAAAGTCTTTTTTATGGGTTTAAAGTGTGCCACACCTATGATGAAGAGGTAATAGACGTGTAGGAAATGTTCTCTTCTATCATGATTTATGTCATGCTATGAAGTCTTTCTATCCTTCTAATTCGTCTTATTCGCATTTGCAAAAATCATGTCTCCACAGAGTGAGCGTCGAAGAAATGGAAACGACAACAGTCATGAGGGTGCCAATGGTGATGGGCATCAGCCCATTACCGTTCATGAGGAGCATGCCGGGGCCAGCTGCCCACGCTGGTTTATACTAACGGCGGTCGAGATCTTGCAGCACGAGCCATGGCAGCTTCCCAGGTCCATAACTAGATAGTGGCACATTACTCTAAGAATGGGAATGTAGAGACAACTAGGGTGAGAGATTTCTTGAGGATGAACCCTCGTAGTTCACGAGTTCAAAGGTGGACGATGATCGGATAAGTTTGTCGAGGAGGTTTTGTGAAGGTCACCTAGGTCGTAGGGGTGACAAATGGGTCGTGTGTTGACTTGGCCACCCTATACTCGGCTCAAAGGGGTCGCCATATACAGTACAAGCGGTGGAAAGGACAACGTGGCGGTGGGAGTGAGCCCTGTGGTTGGGATGAGTTCCATGTGACCTTCCTTGATTGGTTTTTTCCATCAAGAGATGAGGGAGTTGAAGGCAACGAGTTCATAAATCTCAAGCATGGAAAGATGCTTGAGTGTTGGGTATTCTCTTGAGTTCGGTCGTTTATAAAAATACGCCTCGAGTTGGTGGTCGACCCAGGAGGGCGTGAGTGAGCAAGTTCGTGCATGGGGTGGCCGAGTATCTAGACAAAGACTGCGGGATAGCTATGCTTCACGAGGGTATGGATTACCCATGGATAGTCATTTATGCCAACGGATGGAGGCAGCTCATATGAGAGAGAGGGCGAAGAGGGCGGAACTGATAGCTACAGGTTCTTCCAGCCGAGGCTAGGAGGTAGGCATCACCAGCCGGTCTCGCCACGGATTTATTGCACCGGCACCATCCTCAGCCCTAGCACCCACGTCTAGACCATGAGATGACTAGAGTAGGGCTTCGGAGTTGAGGGTCGGGGTAGTACGCGGACAAGCGTAGATTTCCATCTTCATGCAAGTTATGGCTAAAACACCTAGAAAGGTGTTTAGTAGGCTCGGATGCTTGTTTTGGGTGTGTGGACCCGAGAAGCGAGCTTCGAGATTATCCTTGACGGGTTAGGGGTGAGTGAGCGCATTATCCCGTTGCTTCGGCAGCTCATGGCACACCCTTCTCAGCAGAATTGCTTTGATTATTTCCACTGGCGGTCAGTGCCAGAATAGGTTTTATGCACTTGCCTCTCGACAGGAGCAGAGACTTCTCGATGTGATTCTGGTATGTTTTGAGTCTTTCATATTGATGGTTATGCCTTGTTAGATCGAGGCTACCTTGTCTTTTGTGACCACTTACATTTCTAGTAGCTTTGGAGTCAGTCCCAAAATTTTGTTAGAACCATTCTTGATTTCTACTCTGGTTGGTGATTCGGTCGTAGCTAGGAGGTATATAGAGGTTTCCCCATGCGGTGTTGCATAAGGTCACCTCTCTGCGGACTTAGTAGAGTTAGCTATTACTGGCTTTGATGTTATTTGGAGTATGGATTGGTTGTTTGCATGTTATGATTCTATTAGCATAGAACCCGTGTGGTGGAGTTTTATTTCCGGTGAGCTAGCCTTAGAATGGAAGGGTAGTTCCACGGTGCACATGGGTCACTTCGTCTCTATCTCAAGGCTAGAAAAATTATCTCTAAGGGTTGTACTTATAATCTAGATAGGGTTAAGTATGTTATGTCTAAGATCCCAGCTATTCAGTCAGTCCCGGTATGTGAGTATCCCAAGGTATTCGAATGGGCAGTGTTCCTCTAGAGAGAGATTGATTTTGCGGTTACCTCTGCGACCTCGGCCCATATCTATTCCTCCCTACAGAATGTCTCCAGCTGAGCTGAAGGAGTTAAAGGATCAATTAAAGGACTTTTTAGACTGAGGGTTTCATTAGAGTAAGTCTCTATGGGGTGCACGATCCTATTCATCCAAAGAAAGATGGTTCTTTTTGGATGTGTATTAATTATAGGCAGTTGAACAAGGTCACCATCAAGAGCAGGCCACCCTTTCCCAGATTGATGACTTATTTGATCAACTTTAGGGTGTTAGGTGTTTCTCCAAGATAGATCTTAGGTCCGGGTATCACCAGCTCAAGGTTCGGAGCGACATCCCGAAAACTTCTTTCGGGATTCGGTATGGTCATTACCGAACTTGTTGTCATATCTTTTGGACTAACCATTGCCTGCAGCTTTTATGGACCTAATGAACAGGGTGTTCAAGGCATATCTTCCACATGTTTGTGATCGTATTCATCGATAGAGCAACTTGATATACTCCGGCGGCGAGGAGAAGCATGCAGCTCATCGAGAGTTGTACTTCGAGACTCTCTAGGATCATCAACTATATGCAAATTTAGCAAGTGCGGATTTTGGTTGAATTTGGTAGCATTCTTGGGTCACGTGGTGTCAAGTGCGAGGTATAAGGTGGATTCTCAAAAGATAGAATTAGTAAGAATTGACAGCCCCGGTGAACCCTTTAGACATCAGGAGCTTTTGGGCCAGCGGGCTCTAACAGAGATTTGTTGAGAGTTTTCATCTATTACATCACCTTTACCAAATTGACTCAAAAGAAGGTAAGAATTCCAAAGTGGAGTCTTGTGAAAGAACACTTCCATGAGGCTGAAAGGCACGACTTACTTGACACGGTATTGACCCTACCCGGTACCGATGGGTTTGTGTATATTGTGATGCATCCAAGGCTCGGACTTGGGTGTGTTGATGCAACATGGTAAGTTATAGCATATACCTCTAGGCGTTGAAAGCTCATGAGAAGAATTACCATATCCATGATCTCGAATTAGCCGCGGTGGTTTTCACTTTGAAGATATGGCGGAATTATTTGTATGGGGTCCATATGGATGTGTTCACGGACCATAAGAGCTTACAATATGTGTTCATGCGAGAAAAGATCTCAATCTTCGACAAAGGAGGTGGTTGGAGCTTTACTTAAGGACTACGACATGAGTGTCTTATACCACCGGGGTAAGACCAATGTGGCAGCGAATGCATAGTAGACTCTCTATGGAGATGTATCAACTGTGGATGAAGAGAAGAAATAGTTGTGGCAGCGAATGCACTTAGTAGACTCTCTATGGAGAGTGTATCAACTGTGGATGAAGAGAAGAAATAGTTGGTGAAAGATGTCCATCAACTTGCAAGGTTGGGAGTTAGATTGGTTGACTCAACCGATGGCGGCGTTGTTGTGCAAAAAAGATGAGAATCTTCCTTGGTGACTGATGTGAAAGATAGACAAGGTGAAGATACAATTTTGGTAAAGCTGAAGGAAGTCGTTCGAATTTAGAAGGTGGAGGTCTTCTCTCAAGGGGGAGATGGTGTGCTGCGGTACCAGGGTCGCCTATGTTTTTCAGATATCGATTTATTTAAGGAGTCGGTTATTACTTGAGTCTCATGGTTTGAGGTACTCTATTCATCCAGGTGGTACCAAAATGTATTATGACTTGCGGGAAGTATATTGGTGGAATGGCATGAAGAAGGATATTGCATAGTTCATAGCCAAGTTCCCGAACTGTCAACAAGTGAAAGTCGAGCATCAAAGGATGGGAGGCATACTTCAGGACATTAGCATTCCTACTTGGAAGTGGGAAGAGATCAATATGGATTTCATTATAGGCCCGCCTTGTACTCGCTGACGCTATGATTCTATTTGGGTGGTAGTAGACAAGTGGACCAAGACTGCACACTTTCTACTGGTCAAAACCACAGATTCAACGGATGATTATGCCAAACAGTATATTCGGGAGTTGAAGTGATTACATGCCTTGTCTATTATCTCAGACCAAGCTACTCAGTTTACCTCTCAGTTTTGGCGATCTTTTCAAAAAGGGCTTGGGACTCAGGTTAAACTCAGAATAGCATTTCATCCACACACGAATGGTCAGGCGGAGTGGACAATTCAAACTCTTAAGGACATGTTGAGAGCATGTGTGATGGAATTAAAAGGTAGTTGGGATGATCATCGGCCCCTGATTGAGTTTGCTTACAATAATACCTATCAATCCAGTATCCAAATGGCACTGTTCGAGGCCCTCTATGGGCGGAGATGTAGATCACCCATCGGATGGTTTGAGGTTGGTGAGGAAGCTATGATAGGGCCAGATTCGGTTCATGAGGCTATGGTGAAGGTTCCATTTATAAGGGACAAGCTGAAAACCACTCAGAGTCATCAAAAGTCATATGATGATGTGGGGAGGAGAGAGTTGGAGTTCAAGGTGGACGATTGGTATTTCTGAAGGTATCTCCCATGAACGGAGTCATGCCGTTTGGGAAGAAAGAAAAACTCAATCCCCACTATGTTGGTCCCTACCGGATTATGAGGAGAGTTGGTAAGGTATCATATGAGTTGGATTTTCCCTTAGAGTTATCTTCTGTGCATCCTGTGTTTCACTTACAACTCTTGAAAAGGTGCTTGGGGGATCCAGCTTTAGTCGTCCCGGTGGAAAGTGTTGGTGTGAGAGATAGCCTCAATTATGAGGAAATTCCAGTTGCAATCATGGATCATCAGTTTCGGAGGCTAAGGAACAAAGAAGTAGCTTTGGTAAAAGTGTTATGGAGAAATCAACATGTTGAGGGAGCTAAGTGGGAAGCCGAAGCGGATATGATGGCTAAATACCCTCATCTGTTCCCTACCGGCTCAATTTCAGTTTGAGGCATCAATTTTCCCTAATTCTCTAATCAGTTTTCATGTTCAGTTCATGTGCGCAAGTTTGTTTTATGTTATGATAGATGAATGTGATGTCTGAACTCGCTCAGCTATGTAGTTCTTTTCGGAGGGTAGTCATTCCGTCAGTTTTCGGTTTAAATGATCAGTATTTTCATATGATGATTACTTGTTTCTTAGTTTTTTGTGTGTTTCTAACATTCGAGAACGAATTTTCCCAAGAGGGGGATATTGTTATACCCGGGGAACCCAAGGATCAGACCTGGGAGTCAAAACAGTGAAAAGCTAAAATTTCGCTCTAGATCACATAACGATCCGTGAAGTGGCTCGTGAGGAGTGACAACGAGTCGTGAAGTGACTCGTGGTCAAGAAGGGCTTGGCAAGGTGTTGGGTGAGGCCACGAGCATGACCACGAGTCATGATGACACCTCACGACTTGTGAGGTCATCCGTGGCATGGATTGGATGGTTTGGGCAGTGGGGATCATGGGTGGTGACCACGAGTCATGGTCAGCAACCACGATTCGTGCGGTCCCTCGTCGGGTCCCTTGAGTGGAATTGGACAGTAGACCCTGCAACTGTAGGCCACGAGTCGTTAGCCCTTGGCACGAGTCATCCATTCCGTCGTGGGGACTAGCAGTCAGCCAAATTCTATGATTTTAGTAAGGGCTTTTACGTAATTCCTAAGTCCTAGGCCCTATACTACATCGTTTTAAGCTCTTAATAGTGAGTTTAAAGTAGGGTAAGTTCATTCTAAACCACTCTAACTCATACATGCAAGTTTAGAGGTTTTGGGAGAGGTGATCAAGGTTTGCCTTAAAATTCTTCATCAATTCTCCCTTGGGCAATCTAAGGAATGGTAGAATCAGCTTCTCTCAGGTGTGTAGGGCCTTGAATGGGTGGTTTAATCCACACCCATGCCCAATTTCTCCATAATCTATGAATTCTATCACTTAACTCTTATGGGGTTTTAACCCAATGCATGAATCTTCATGAAATCGATATGATTATGTTTTARCATGTCTAAATTGATGGGTTTCGATTAATGGCCTTATTTTACATTGATTTAAATCCTTATCTTGTGTATCATTGTTTTTAAACTTAAGGTGCCCAATTATGAGAAAACCATGGGAGTTTGATTGTGATGGTTTATCAAATACTATGAGAACTTTTGATCTAGAATCATGTTTTCAATTACCCATGTCTTTATGATCATGATTTTCATAAATTCAAGTAGTTCAGGTATGTTTAAATATTGGGAAATTCCCACATGTCAAGTATGATTCATGATTTATGGCTTTGGCCGACTCACGGGTCTTATTTCATGGCTAGTTCACCTATATAAAGAATGTCTATGTTTTTTATGATTTAATTGGCTCGTGTATGTCATGTATGTTACCTTATGAGCACATTGCATGTTTTGGGAGTAGTATTTAACACCAAGTAGTTTTGGGGCCCAGGTTACGCCCCGAATCACAAAACTACGTGCCACTGTAGGTTATGTTTGGGACCTCCTTTGTGATTGTATCACGCCTTTCATGGTTTTACCCTTGGAAAGGTATGAAAGGCCTCCCGACAAGGTTTACAGGTCGGACTCCATGTATGCTCATATGGGGTATGTCGGCTATAAGAATCTCCCACTGTTCCTCATTGCTTTTGGATGTCATGATTATGTTCTTTGGGCTCAAGTCATGTTTATGAAATGTTTCCTCTCATGTTTACAATTACGATGAGTTATGAATGTTTTGAAAACCTTAAGCCTCACAATATATTTATGATTTCAACATTTATGGTCATGTCATCCTACTCTTATGAACTTCATGTTTTTAAATGTTCATTTTACTTACCTTGCATACTCAGTACATTTCACGTACTAACCTGCATACTTTCTATGTTGTATCGTCTCATGATACAGGATCCGACTCTCAGGCTCACCCTCCTCAGTACCACTTTAGAGTTTGCTGTCAGATTATTTGGTGAGTCCTCATGTTCAGAGGGCCATATGTTCAGACTCTATTGTTTTCTTTCAGTTTTAGTATTGTAGGGTTAGTTGGGGTTTTGTCCCATCAACCCATCTTTCATGATTAGAGAATTTTCAGACTATAAGTTGTATTCAGCTGTTATGTATGGATCACGTATTTTCTTTTCTACGCTCTTATGTCATGATTTCGTTTCCTTATGTTAAGTCTTCCGCTTATGTGAATGAACTAGATGTATGCTCATGCCATGAGTCAACTTGGGGTCTTTCGAGGCTCCTTGTCCTGTGTTTATGATCCGAGTGTACGTTCGGATCGTGACACACTCCCATGCCCAATCCATTCTAAAATTCATGGAAATTCTAAGTTAATGAATCTATAGGGTTTTAACCCAACTTGTGAATTCTCTACGTATCTATCATGGCTATAATCTACTCATGTTTCTAATGTTGAGTTATGATTCATAGGCATGTTTTATAATATTTTCAGTTACATTTCATGTTTTCAAAGTTTTACGAATGATGACACCTAATTATAAATGTTCATGAAAAGATGAAATTATTATCTATGTTTCTAAGTATGATTAGATGTGTATGACACAAGTACGATTCTGAATTTCCCATGTCTATACACATTTTTTTGACTATCAAAGTCTATTTCAAGTATGTTTAAGTTTTGGAAAGACCATATAATCAAGTACATTTGATGATTTCATGTTATTAGCTTACCACATGGATTTTGGAGTCTAGACTCCCACCCGTTCCAGCTTGTGGTATGGTTTGAGCCAAGGCTCCTTATGTTATGTTTTCAGATTTTTGTTTATCATGTTATGATTCAGCTTCGTCACTAGATGATAGTTTGGTTTCATTGAAAAATAATAGAGAGCATATGCATGTTTTTGGGAGTGGTGTCTAGCACTGAGTAGGCTAAGGGTTAGTCAACCCTGTGCCTCAGAACTACGCGCTGATGTAGGTATGATAAGATATTCGGGACCTCCCTTGTCAGCTTCCCCTTCCCCAAGGGTCTTTCAACTTGATATCAATATCGTGGTAACGTCCTTAGCCTTGATAAGGTTTTGGACGGCTCTGCCTACTGAGTGTAATGGCTGGGACCACGTAAGCTCTATCGTGGTAATGTCGATTATATGACGAGTCTCCTATTGTTCCTCATAATTTCAGTTATGTATGTTCATTATTCATGATATTATGTTTTCAGTAGGTTTGACCCAATGTTCAGTTTTGCTTATGAATAATCAGTTTCAGCTTTGGGTCATTCGATTCAGTTATGATATGCTATTATGTTTAAATCATGTTTTCAGCTAATACCATGCAAGCCCTACTCTCAGTATTTTATGATGAAATGTTTTTATTATAAGCATGATTTCTAATTTTACTTACTTAGTAGTTTTACTTACCTTTCATATTTGGTACATTTCACGTACTAGCCGCATACTCTATGCTATATCGTCTCATGATACAGGCTTGGATATTTAGGTCCAGTCCTTCCACTAGGCAGATCCTCAAAGTTAGCATCTCCCAGCCAGAGTTGGTGAGTCCTCATCATTCGAGGACCCTTTTATCAGTTGTATTCAGTATGTTCAGTTTTAGTTTAGTGAGTTAGTTGGGGTCTTATCGCATTAACTCGTCAGTATGTAGAGGCTTATCAAACATTGTATATTTCTAGTTTTAAATCGTTGTTATGTATTAAGATATTTGATGTTATCACATTTCTAGACATCCGCTAGTTTAATATATGTTAGACTTCTGAATTACTATGTTGAGTTTAAATATCATGTTCATGTCATGGGTCGACTTGGAGCCTCTCGGGGATTTTTTGTCTTGTGTCTCGATCGAGCCTATGCTCGGTTCATGAAAAACTTTGTATCAGAGCATTAGGTTTTAAAGTGTCCTAGGGTGTCTGAAAACCCGCATTAAGTAGAGTCTTTTTCATGGGTGTGAAGAGCGTCACACTTATGTTGAAGAGGCTATGAAACGTTTTAGGAAATGTTCCCTTCCTTCATTTTCTATGTCGTGTGATGAAATGTATCTTTATCCTTCTAACTTGTGCTATACGCATTTTCAGAATCATGCCTTCGCCAAGTTAACGGAAGACAAAACAAAAATGGCCACGAGAATGGCAATGAGGATGGGCACCAGCAAACTCTACCAGTCCCCGAGGATCATGTGCTCGAGCAGGTGGCCTATGCAGATTTTAGGGATGCCATTCAGATGCTAATTTAGGCTTTGACCACCCAAGTCAACCAACAAGTGGTTGCGCATGTCCCTCAAAATGGGAATTCGGTGGTAGCAAGTGTTGGAGATTTTCTGAGAATGAACCCTCCGGAGTTTCTCGGGTCGAAGGTGGATGAGGACGCCTATGAGTTTATTGATAAGATTAAGAAAATCACCCAAATCATAGGGGTGACCTGGGAGGAGTGTGCATATTTAGCCTCTTATCAGCTGAAAGGGGTGTGGTTCAGGTAATGAAAGAATAGCAAGACAGTTGGAGCGGGCCCTATTAGTTGTGATGAGTTCTATACAATGTTCTTCTCCTGAGAGAGGACGAAAATCAAAGCAGCGGAATTTGTGAACTTGAGGTAGAACCACATGACGGTCCAGGAGTATGCTTTGGAATTCACCTGCTTGTCCAAGTTTGCACCTGAGATGGTGGCATACCAGAGGGCTCGAGTGAGTCAGTTCGTGCATGGGATGGCAAACTATTTGGTAAATAATGCGGGACCATGATGCTTCATCAGGAAATTAATTTCTCATGGATAGTTCTATACACCAAGTAGATGGAGGCGGTGCAGGTGAGTGAGTAGGAGAGAGAGGCCAAGAGGGTCAGGACTGATAGCTTTGGATTCTCCCAGTAGAGACCTTGTTGTGGGCACCATTAGTAGTCCCACCAGAGATCATCAGCACCAGTGCCATCAGTAGAGAGTGTGCCATCTAGATCTAGGTGTGACCAGAGGGGACGAGCACCAAGCTCTTGAGGTCAGTGGAGCAGATCTGTGTAGCCCAGTATTCCATCTTGTGACAGGTGTGGCCGGAGGCAGACTGGCCAGTGCTTAGTAGGTATAGGTGCTTGTTTCGAGTTTGGGAAGCCTTGGCAGATGTTCAGAGGTTTCCCAGCAGCTAGAAAGGGCCATGGTAGAGGCTGAGACCCATCCACTAGTTCAGCAGCTCCACTAGCACACTCAGTTCAGCAGGGAGCCCCACTAGTGCAGATGCTGGTCAAAGTTAGAATAGATTCTACGCCCTCACATCTTGTCAGGAGCAGGAGGCCTCCCCAGATGCAGTAACTGGCATTATATGAGTATTCCACCTTGATGTATATGCATTTTTAGATATATGGGCTACCTTATCTTTTCTGACTCCCTATGTTGCTAATAGTTTTGGAGTCAGTCCTGAAATCCTATTAGAACCCTTCTCAATCTCTACTACAGTGATTTAGTTATGGATCGACGGGTATATAGAAACAGCCCTTTCACAGTCCTTCAGAAAGTCACCTCAGCAGATTTAGTAGATCTAGCCATGACAGATTTTGATGTTATCTTTCGCATGTATTGGCTACATGCATGTTATGCCTCAGTAAACTGTAGAACCCATGTGATAGAGTTTCGATTTCCGAGTGAGCCAATCCTAGAGTGGAAGGGTAGTTCAGTTGTGCCTGTAGGTCACTTCATTTCTACCCTAAGGATAGAAAGATGATTTTTAAGGGTTGTGTGTACCATCTAGTTAGGGTTAAGGATGCTACGTCTGAAACCCCGACTATCCAGCCAGTTCCTATAGTGTGTGAATATGCTTAAGTGTTTCAAGATAAATTACCAGTAATTCCTCCCGAGCGGGAGATTGATTTTTGTATTGAACTTCTTCACAATACGCAGCCTATATCTATTCCTCCTTACAAAATGGCTCCGGCTAAGCTAAAGGAGTTGAAGGAGCAGCTGAAAGATCTCTTAGACAAGGGTTTCATCAGACCTAGCAAATCCCCATGGGATGCACCAGTTCTCTTTGTCCGGAAGAAGGATGGTTCCCTTCGAATGTACATTGATTATACAAAATTGAACAAAGTCATTGTTAAGAATAGGTATCCTCTCTCTATAATTGATGACGTGTTTGACTAGCTTCTGGGTGCCAAGTGTTTTTAAAAGATAGACCTCAGATCTGGGTATCATCAGCTCAAGGTTTGGGAGAGTGACATTCCGAAGACAGCCTTGATGACTTGGTATGGTCACTATGAGGTTGTAGTTATGTATTTTGGACTAACGAATGCTCTTGCAACTTTTATGGATTTGATAAAAAGAGTGTTCAAGCTGTATTTGGACATGTTCGTGATCGTGTTAATAGATAATATTCTTGTATACTCTCAGAGCGAGAAGGAGCATGCCACTCATTTGAGGGTGGTACTACAGACTCTTAAGGATAGCCAATTATATGCTAAGTTCAGAAAGTGCAAGTCTTGGTTAAACTCCATAGCACTTTTTGGTCATATTTTGTCAAGTGAGGGTGTACAAGTGGGCTCTCAAAATATAGAAGATGTGAAGAATTGGCCCATACCAGATAGTCCTTCAGATATCAGGTGTTTCTTGGGATTAGCTAGTAACTACTAGAGGTTTGTTGAAGGGTTTTCATCAATTGCAGCACGATTGACTATGTTGAGCCAGAAGAAAGTGAAGTTTCAATGGTCGGAGGCTTGTGAGAAGAGCTTCCAAGAGTTGAAGACTCGACTCACCTCAAAAGCAGTGTTTTACCCTACCTGAGGGTACCGATGGGTTTGTAGTATATTATGAATCCTTGAGGTTTGGCCTTGGTTGTGTATTAATGCAGCAGGGTATGTTTATAGCCTATGTTTCCAGGCAACGGAAAGTCCATGAAAAGAACAATCCGACTCACGACCTCGAATTGGCAACAGTAATATTTTCCTTGAAGATTTGGAGACACAGTCTGTATGGGGTCTAGGTTGACGTGTTTATGGACCAAAAAAGCCTACAGTACGTGTTTACCCAGAAAGATCTAAATCTATGTCAAAGAAGGTGGTTGGAGCTTCATAAGGATTATCATATGAGAGTCCTTTATCATCGAGGCAAGGCTAATGCTGTTGCAGATGATTTTAGAAGGCTTTTTTGGAGAGTGTGACCCATGTAGATGAGGAGAGGAAAAAGATAGTGAAGGATGTGCATCAGCTTGCACGACTAGGAGTTCATCTTGTTGACTCGACTGATGGTGGTGTCATATTTAGAATGCGTCATAATCATCCTTGGTGACCAAGGTCAAAGATAGACAAGACGAGGATCCTATCTTGGTAAAGTTGGAGGAAGTCGTTAAGAATCAAAAGGTGGAGGTCTTCTCCCATAAGGGAGATGGTGTACTACGATATCAAGGTCGGTTATGTGTACCGGGTGCGGATGATTTGAGGGAGCAGACATTACATGAGGATCATGGTTCAAAATTACATCCAGGTGCCACCAAGTTATACCATAACCTACTAGAAGTCTTTTGGTGGAATGGCATGAAGAATAATATAGCAGAGTTTGTGGCTAAGTGTTCAAATTGTCAATAGGTAAAGGTTGAGCATCAAAGACCCGGAGGTGTGCTTCTAGGCATTAGCATTCCTACTTGGAAGTGGTAGGAAATCAATGTGGACTTCATTATGGGGTTGCCTCATACTCACCGACATAATGTCTCTATTTGGGTTGTCATAGACAGGTTAACTAAAGCAGCTCATTTCCTACCGATAGAAACTACTGATTCAGCGGAGGATTATGCTAAGTCGCACATTCCAGAGCTATTTTGGTTACATGGAGTGCCCTTGTCCATTATATCAGATAGAGGCACTCAGTTTATCTCCCGATTTTGGAGATCGTTTCAGAAGGAACTTGGTACTCAAGCACAATAATTCACCCGCAAACAGATGGCCTGGCTGAACGTGTCA
>JACEIK010001624.1:46134-57322 GCA_018107945.1 Datura stramonium | reverse complement strand
CGAGTCTAGTCTTAGGCACTTACAGGGTATTACAATATCTCCCCCTTGGGAACATTTGTCCTCGAATGTGAATGAACATACTAAAAAGATGAGAAATGCAATCATCATACCATATACTGAAAAAGATAGAAATAGGTTGTGTCGAACCAACTACTGTCAACCTAACCTCTTTAGCTAGGTGCTCTCTCATCTATAAGTCTAGTACTACAGTTTTGAATCTCCTCCAAATCAGCACAAAGGCTCTAAATCTCTGTTGGGCCGGATCCTTGCTCTAACTGTGTAAGTCTGGTCTTAATCTCCCTTTGACAGGAACTCAATGCCTCATGGGAAGCCCGGATAGATTCCTAGAGTGACTGCAATGTGCTCTCTACATTCTGCCCATAATGTTCAGTATCTCATTGATTAGGTGGGCCTGCTGCCTCTCCTCCTATCAAGTCTAGTAATTATGCTTAGTGACGAATCTTAAGGCTCAAGATGGGTCTAGGAGCAGGAGTAGCTGCAGTTGTGAAAGAAAGAGCTCTATGAGCAGCGGAGTCTGTAAGTACTGGCACAGAAGCTGTTGAGGGCTACAAGGTTCGATCCTTAGACTGGATGCTCTCACTCTCATATGTGCACCCAACTGGCACTATTGAGTTGAGGTGTCTATAAACTATAAAAAATGTATCATCTCTCATCTTGGTGATTTCAGTCACAAGACGATCCTCGATAAGAATGTCCTCTCTCGGTAGGATGGGAGTCCTGCTCTCTGGTGCAAAGCCATCACTAAGCATGGAAAAGGGAGAGAGGTGGCTTCCTACAAAAGCTCGTTCCTTGCGCTCCATGCACAACATCTGCCCTATGTCAATCTTTTTCTTTGCCACAACAGATGCCACAACCTAAACATGCCCTAATGGAAGTGTGTTATCACTCATGCTCGGGCAAATCCTGTTGCAGATGATGTTCCACAAAAATATTTATTGAAGTAGTAAATCCTTCTTGAAGATCTGAGATGTCTCAAGAGCTACCCATGTGGGTGTTCCCTAAGTTATAACCTCATTTATCTATGTCCTAGCTCGCACACGTAAGGCTATTGCAACATCATAGTCAGCAGTGACAATTGTCTCGTATCCCTTACTTAGGTGATATCAATTGATCGAGTCAAGGCTGATATTAACTAATACTGCTTCAATAACGACTAACATGAGAGGCTTATTCTGAGACCATAGTCCTGGGTTGGTCCGCTAGAGACGTGCCCTATATGCTGTAGAAAACTCTCTTACTAGAGTCAGAATATACTGGCTTGGGGGATGGAAAAGTAAGTCCTAATGCTGGAACTTGATCTACTCTATAATGTCTGGGTAATGATCCAACCCAGTAGTGCTGATAGTGTTCTCCCCTGTGGTTCTCCTATGGGGTTTTCCATTATGATTGGCCCATTTGTTCAAATAGTTATCTCGGGCACCCTGCACCACCCATCTCAACTAGAATATATCCTCCCCCTACTTCCTTCTTTGCTCTGCTGAGTCAACCTTGGGAGTAGATCCCTGGCTAGTGAAGTCCTCATGCGTGTATTCCCTGGAAGATATATATATTTGTTGCCCACTGATAACACTCAAAGTGACACTTCCTGTCAAAGTATGAAGCGGATATTGTCAATAATGAACCCAACAAAGAGGTTGGGGTCGAACTCGAAAGGAATAAGGTAAGAACTAGACTAATTCCAGTACATAAACTTATTGGTGATTTATCTCCAAATTGGGGGGGATTTAAAGAAAAACAATAATAAAACAAGACTACAGTTGTGGTTGTTATCAAGATTTTCGAATAACAAAGGTATGTGTTCCGCATGGGATCACAACTACTTCGAGTATACACACATGATCAATCCCAGTGGTTACATGCAGAATTGAGAACTAGGCTTCATCCACACAATTGTTTCGTCCCTAATGGATGACTATACTCAATTACCGAGTCAGGTCTCACAAGCGATTTCAAACTAACCGTTAACAATGTGTTCCAAATTAACTTTTCTGCGAGCGCAACTCAAGTCATACAATGATCAGAAAAATCAAGGCTTTATTGTAATTCTCTTTTCCTAATGTCTACTTCTCTAGGTTCAAGGAAGTAAAAATTCAGGCAAGTCCTAACTTTGTGCATCGTTAAGAAATGTTTAAAGATGAAGAGAATAAAATACAAGCGTTTAGCATTGGTTTCAAATCACTTTGTGTAACCCTATTTTGTTAATCCACCATGGTTCCCACAACCCTAGTTGTGGAGGTTTTAGCCTCTCATGATTGTAAGATTGTAATTAGTATTCATAGACAAACACATAATAGAATAGTTACAATAATAATTAGAAGAAAATCTACTTTTCATATTGATGAACAAAATCAAGAACAATTGAGAAAAACAAGTGTTGATCTCAAGAATTGATCTCCATAACTTGATAATAATTCACAAACAATTAATTTAAAACCTTCTCTTAATGTAATCACATGTCTAATGATCATTCTTCTACTAAAAGAAACATAAAATATATTTATACAGACATTAGAAACCTTTTCCTAAGAAAATAGGGAAATTTTCATATATGGGGCTGACTCATCGTACGACTGGTCATACGACCCATAACAGGATTGTACGGGGCGTACCTTGCTCTTGTATGTTCCTTGGCTACTGCGGAATTGACTAAGTGTTGGCAACTGGTACGACTCGTACCATAATCCTATGAGGCTTACAATCCATCAGTGGCTTGGCTCTGAGAATTTTGACATCTTCTGAAGTTCTCTACGAGTATTGTTGTACGCCTCATACCTTGCTACTACGACTCATAACTGCTTTTTACATCTTGAGTTCTTCCAAGTCTTTAAGAATCACTGAAGCTCCCCATGGCTCCTAGTACGTGTAATACCCCAAAAACCATAAGATCAGATCCGGGTGTTGAAACAGAGAAAATAGAATTTTCTGCACTAGGTCACAGGGCGAGTCTCTAGTGACCTGTAAGGAGCACCACGAATCACTAACTGACTCGTGGGGAGGGGTTTGACCATGACTGGAAATTTTAGATTTTCTGTGACCATGGGTGTAACCACAAGTTGTGGTCAGCCCCATGATTTGTTAGGCCAACCGCGGTCAAAGGTCGTCTGAAGGAGGAAGGAAAATAGCAGTGTACCTAACGGGTCATCACCATGTATCATCGGGTACACCACAGTTTGTGGTGTCCCCCTTGGTGACAAAGGCAAGAAACTTTCCATTGCTTATCATGAAAGGTGACCACAAGTCGTGGTTAGGGACGACGAGTCGTCTAGTCCTTCGTTGGGACTGGCAGTGTGTTTTTTTTCTTGCGAAATTATTAAGGGCTTTTTCATAATTCTAAATTTCTAAGGCCTAAACTATGTCGTTTTAAGCTCAGAATAGTATTTCTTAAGAAGGGTAAAGTCATTTTAAGACTATTCTAATTCATGCATGCAAGCTTAGAGGATACGGAGTGATTAAGCCTAGTTCTTCAGTGTTCTTCCTAAATTCTAATTGGGTAATCAAGAAAGTTTTAAAGTCAGATCTCTTAAAGTACGTAATGTTATGAATGGATGCAATTGTCCGCACCCATGCCCAATCCTGTCTCAATTAATGAAAATTCTAATTGATGAATCTATGGGATTTTTACCCAATTTGTGTGTCACGAACCGAACAGAGGAGCGGATCGTAATACAGGACAAGGAGCCCCGAAAGGCCCCAAGTTGAACCATGGCATAACCATACATCTAACTAAATCAAGAAACTGAATATTCAACAATACACTCATAACGGTAATCTAACTTAAATATAACACAAAAATACAAAATTTGAAAATGAATATTTACATATGTCTGAATAACCTCTAAACATGATGAGGTTATGGGACAAGACCCCAACTAACTCAAAAAGACTGAATTTGAAATACATATAAGAAAACTTAATAGTCTAGTCCTCAGGAGATGAGGACTCACCCACAATATGAATGCTAACATTGATAAGCTGCCTATGAGCGGGGCTAAACCTGAGAGCGCGGTCTTGTATCATAAAGTGATATAGCATAGAGTATGCGGTCAGTATGTGAAATGTACCAAGTATGCAGGGTAAGTAAAACCGCTAAATCAAGAAAAATCATTTAAAGACAATGCATTAAGTAAAACATGAACATTATGAATATGAGAGTATGGCTTGCAAGAATTCTTTCTGAAATCATGATCTTTTCATAACACAACATGACATAACTTCATAACATCATTACTGTATCGATTGACTAAAAGCTTAATTCTGACATTTATAAGGAATGTTGAACATTGAATCAAACCTTCTTTAGAACATGCATATATATATAAATATATAAATCTCATGAGTAATGAATATTTCAAATCATGAGGAACAATGGGAGACGCATCTTTTAACCAACATACACAATAGAGCTTACGCGGTCTCAACTATCACACTCAAGTGGGTAGATCCATCCAAAGCCTTTCCAAGGCTAGGGACGATACCATGACATCGATATAAGGTTGAAGGCCCATTCGGGCAGGGGAATCTCGTAGGGGAGGTCCCAAGTAATAAATAATAGTGTTATCCCATGTTGTCGCATAATTCTGAGGCATAGAGTGATCGAACCTTAGCCTGCTCGGTGCTAGACATTACTCCCAAAAACATGTGTATGCTCTAAATCATTTTATAATGATGCTCAACATCGTCTATTGACGAAGCTCAATAATCAATACATCTCAAATATGAAATCCTGCTTATGAAAAGCTTTGGCTCAAAACATACCACAAGCTAAAAACATAATTGGGAGCCTTCGCTCCAAAACCATGTGTTAAGCTATGCATATGAAAACATTAACTCAAAATATACCACAAGAAGAAAACATAATTGGGAGTCTTCGCTCCAAAACAATATGGTAAGCTTAATTCGGGAAAATCATCATTCGTACTTAACATGTGGGCATGGCCCAAAGCTCTATCATGCTTGATAATACTCAACTTATATTGAAAACATAATTATAAACATGGGTAGCTTTAAAATGTGCTTTTCATCATAACATCTCATCATCATCATACATTATAATAATCTCATCATTCATGAACATCTCATCAATGGGCTTCTAATTCATAAAACTAGAAACATGATTTTTTAATTGAGAACATTATAAAAATTTCCCATGCTTCACAATTCAATTATAGAATCATAATTAAATCATACCCATGTATAGAAATAGAAGATTCATGCATTTGGGTTAAAACTCCATAGATTAGACATAGGAATTTCATACTTATTGAGAGGGATCAGACATGGGTGTGAAAGGAATCACCCATTCATAACCCTACATACCTGTTGTTATCTGATTCCAATACTTCATTAGATGCCCAATAGGAAATTGAGAAGAAATTGATGAATGCTAATCTTGATCACCCTCTCAAGTCTTCTACCTTGCATACACGAATGAATGAGGCCTAAAATGAACTTAACCCCTTTAAAAGTAACAATTCATAACTCAAAATGTTGTAGTTTAGGCCTTAGGAACTTTGGAATTACGGAAAAGCCCTTACTAACTTCGCAGAAAATAAATGCCAGGTGGTCCTAATGGAGGACCTAATGACGGGTTGCTAAGGCCCATGACTCGTGGAGTAGTCCATGAGGTACACTGCTCAATAGGTCTTCTTGGCTCTTAACGGGAAACATCACGACTCATTACTGCTGACCACGACTCGTGGTCACACTCATTGTTATACCTTGAAAGCTCGAAGATCAGACCCAGGAGTTGAAACGGAGAAAAAGTTGAAATTCTGTAGCAAACTCAGAATGAGTCGTGAGGAAACTCGTGAGACCAACCCTCGAGTCGTGATGTGACTCGTGGGGAAGGCTAAGGAAAGGAAATTGAAAACTGGAGAAGTGACACACTACGAGCATGACCACGACTCGTGGTCAAGCCCCACGAGTCATTAGGTTAGTCATGGGGAGGGGGAAAAGAAAAGAAAAGAAAAAGGGTGAAATGGACTTGACTGAAGGTACACACAAGTCGTGGTCAGCCCCCACAATTCGCAGGGTGTGTCTGATCAAGAAAGAGAAGATTTTGTCGAAGCCAAGGCAGTGCACCTCACGGGTGGTGACCACGACTCGTGGTCACCAGTAACGAGTTGTTAGGTTGCCCGTGACTAGCCCAGAAGATCAGGTGAAGCAATGAACTTCACGGATGACATCACGAGTTGTGCCCCAGAGCGACGAGTCGTCAGGTCACCCATTAGGGCAACCTGACAGTTGTTTTCTGCGAATTTAGTAAGGGCTTTTCCGTAATTCCGAAGTTCCTAAAGACTAAACTACAACCTTTTGGGTTATAAATAGTGACTTTTTAAGGGGTTAAGTTCATTTTAGACATTATTCATTCATGCATGCAAGGTAGACAAGTTTGAGAGGGTGATTAAGCTATTGTTCCTTAATTTTCTTCAATTCTCTAGTGGTCATTCATAGAAGTGTTAGAATAAGCTACCAACAGGTATGTAGGGTTATGAATGGGTAATTTTTTTCACACCCATACCCAATCCCTCCCTAAAGTATGAAATTCTATGTTTTAATCTATGGGGTTTTACCCAAATGCATGAATTTTCGATTTCTATACATGGGTATGATTTGATTACGATTCTACTATTGAATTATGAATCATGGGCAATTATTATAACGTTTTCAATTAATAATCATGTTTCTAATTTATTGAATCTAAAAGCCCATTATTGAGATATGTATGGTTGATGAGATTCGTGATGAGTACATGATGATGATAAGATATTATGATGAAAAGCATGTTCTAAAGCCACCCATGTTTACAATTGTATTTTCTATGAGAATTGAGTATTTCTAAGTATGATAATTCTTTGGGCAATGCCCACATGTTATGTATGAATGATGATTTTCCCGAATTAATCCTACCAACTTATTTTGGAGTGAAGACTCCCAATTATATTCTTAGCATGTGGTATGTTTTGAGTTAAGTCTTTTTATGCACAACTTAACACATCATTTTGGAATAAAGGCTCCCAATTATATTTTTAGCTTGTGGTATGTTTTGAACTAAAGCTTCTTATATGCATGATTTCATATTTGAGATGTATTTGATTATTAAGCTTCGTCAATAGATGATGTTGAGCTTCATTACAAAATGATGTAGAGCATATGCATATTTTTGGGAGTAGTGTCTGGCACCGAGCAAGCTAAACGGTCGATCACCCTATGCCTCAGAACTACGCGCCAACATAGGTTGATTAAATAATATATTATTTGGGACCTCCCTTGTTAGCTATCCCTGGCCCTAATGGCCCATGGGCTTGATATTGATATCATGGTATTGTCCCTAGCCCTGGCAAGGATTTGGACGGCTCTACCTACTTGAGTGTGATAGTTGGGACCACGTAAGCTCTATCGTGGTATGTTGGTTAAAAGACGAGTCTCCCATTGTTACTCATGATTTCAGATATGCATATTCATTACTTATGAGATTTATGTAAATGCATGTTTTAAAGCAGGTTTGACTCAATGTTTATCTTTACTTATAAAGTCAAAATTCATCTTTGAGTCAATCAATTCAGTTATGATGTTATGAAATTATGTTATGTCATGTTATGAAGAGATCAAGATTTCAGAAAGGATGCATTCAAGCCCTAAACTCAGTTTACTGATGTTTATATTTTAATTAATGCATTGTCTTTAAGTGATTTTTCTTACTTTAGAGGTTTTACTTACCTTGCATACTTGGTACATTCCACATACTGACCATATACTCTATGTTGTATCATTTCATTATACATGACCCGACTCTCAGGTTCAGCCCCGCACTTAATCATCTTATCAAAGTTAGTGTTTGCATTGTTGGTGAGTCCTCATCTCTCGAGGACTAGACTATTCAGCTTTTCTTTATGTATTTCAGTTTTAGCTTGTTGAGTTAGTTGGGGTCTTGTCCCATCAACTCATCATGTTTAGAGGCTATTCAGAAATATGTATATATTTGGCTTAGATTTCATATTCTGATGTTACAATCAAGTTAGAAGTCCTCTATGATTGTGTTGTTGATTACTTAGTTTCTTGATCGAGATGGATGTATGCCTATGCCATGGGTCGACCTGGGGTCTCTCGGGGCTCCTTGTCCCCTGTTACGATCCAGGCCTCCATTCGGGTCGTGACAAACTTGGTATCAGAGCAATAGGTTTGAAGCGTCCTAGGGTGTTTGAAAGCTACGTTAAGTAGAGTCTTTTTCATGAGTTTGAACCATGCCACACTTATGATGAAGAAGCTACGAGATTTTAGGAAATGTTCCCTTCTTTCTTGATCTATGTCGTGCGATGAATAGTCTTTCTATCCTTCTACTTCGTGCTATTTGAGATTGCATAATCATGGATCCTTGATGAATGAATGGCAGGAGAAATGGAAATGGTGAAGACCATGAGGATGGAAATGGGAACGGGCATCAGCAAGCCCCACCAGTTCAGGAGTCCCAGGAACCGAAGCTAGTTGCTCACGCTGAGTTCTAGGCCGCTATCAGATGCTTGCGTAGGCCTTGACTGCTCAGGTCAATCAGTAGGCCATTGTGTATGTTCAGCAAAATGGCAATGCAGCAGTGGCTCGAGTCAGAGACTTCTTGAGGATGAACCCGCCGGAGTTCCTTGGGTCCAATGTAGATGAGGATTCGCATGAGTTCATAGACGAGATTGTCAAGATAACCCAAGTTATGGGGGTGAATGGGGTTGAGTGCGCAGAGTTGGCCTCTTATCAGTTGAAAAGGGTCGCGCATATCTGGTTTCTCCAATGGAAGGATAGCAGGGTCGCAAGAAAAGGTCCTGTCACTTAGGAACATTTCCATGTTCCATTTATAGACCGATTCTTCCCTCGTGAGATGAGGGAGCTAATGGCAGCTGAGTTCGTAAATCTGAAGCAAGAAAGGATGACAGTGCAAGAGTATGTTCTTGAGTTCACCCGCTTTTCAAAATATTCCCAAGAGTTAGTGATTGATCAGAGGGCGCGGGTGAGCCGATTTGGTCATGGTGTGGCGGGCTATTTGGGCAAAGATTTTAGGACTACCATTCTTCATCAGGATATGGACATTCCTCATATAGTGTTGTATACCCAACAGATGGAGGCGATGAATTCGAGAGACAGGGAGGCCACGAGGGCCAGGACCAATGACCACAGATTCTCTCAACCAAGGTCCGATAGTGGACACCGACAATAGACTCACCAGAGATCATCAACCCCGGCATCTTCGACATTGAGTGTGCCATCCAGTCCTATACATGATTAGAGAGGGAGAGCATCAGGCTTGAGGGGTCAGAGTAGCAGACCCATAGACTCTAGCATCCTAGCTTGTCACAGATGTGGTCGGGGGCACACAGGCCAGTGCTTGGCAGGTTCAGAGTGTGGGAATCCTGAACACATTCTTAGAGATTGTCCAGAAGTGAGACAGGATCATTTTGGGGGCCGAGGCCCAGCTTCTAGTTCAGTAGCCCCTCCCGCACGCTCAACACATCAGGGGGCATCTACTAGCACAGCTTGCGATCAACGCCATAATAGATTCTATACTTTAGCATCCTATCAGGAGCAGGAGGTCTCCCCAGATATGGTCACTAGTATGTTACGAGTTTTTCATATTGATGTTTATGCTTTATTAGATTCGGGGGCTACCTTTTCTTTTGTGACACCTTACGTGGCTAGTTACTTTGGAGTCAGTCTCGAAGTCTTGTCAGAACCCTTCGCAGTTTCTACTTTAGTAGGTGACTCACTTATAGCTAGACGGGTGTATAGAGGTTGCCCAGTCTCATTCCTTCAGAAGGTCACCTCAATAGATTTGATAGAGTTAGCCATGATCGATTTTTATGTTATTCTCGACATGGATTGGCTATTTGCATGCTATGCTTCAGTTAATTGTAAAACTCGGGCAGTAGAGTTCAGATTTCTGGGTGAGCCAGTCTCAGAATGGAAGGGTAGTTTAGTTGTGCCTATAGGTAATTTTATTTCCTACCTTAAGGCCGAAAAGATAATTTCTAAGGGTTGTGTGTACAATCTAGTTAGGGTCAAGGATATCGAGTGCGAGACCCTTACTATCCAGTCAGTTCTAGTAGTACGTGAGTATCTAGAGGTATTTCTAGATGATTTACTGGGAATCCCTCCCGAGCGGGAGTTTGATTTTGTTATTGGCCTTCTTCCCGATACGCAGCCTGTATCTATTCCTCCCTACAGGATGGCTCCAGCTGAGATAAAAGAGTTGAAAGATTAGTTGAAGGGTTTGTTAGATAAGGGTTTCATTAGACCGAGCAAGTCTCCATGGGGTGCACCAGTCCTATTTGTCAAAAAGAAGGATGGTTCCCTTCAGATGTGTATTTACTATCGGAAATTGAACAAAGTTACCGTCAAGAAAAAGTATCCTCTACCCAGGATTGATGATTTGTTTGACCAGCTTCAGGGTGCCAAGTTTTTCTCAAAGATAGACCTCAGGTATGGGTATCATCAACTCAGAGTGCGGGAATGTGACATCCCGAAGATAGCTTTCAAGACTTGGTATGGTCATTATTAGTTTCTAATTATGTCTTTTGGACTAATGAATGCTCTTGCAGCTTTCATGTAACTGATGAAAAAGGTTTTCAAGACATACTTGGACATGTTTGCGATTGTGTTTATTGACGACATCTTGATATACTCTCAGAGTGAGGAGGAGCATGCCGATCATTTAGAGTAGTGCTTCAAACTCTCAAGGATCATCCATTATATGCCAAATTTAGCAAGTGTGAGTTTTGGTTAAACGTTGTAGCATTTTTGGTCCATGTGGTATCAAGTGAGGGCATAAAGGTAGATTCTTAGAAAATCGAGGCGGTGAAGAACTGGCCCAAACCGGTGAATCCTTTAGATATTCGGAGTTTCTTGGGTTTAGCTGGCTACTATGACTGGCACCTAGTGCCCTAGTAGGACCTGGACTACTATCTGATGAGCCTAAGCACATCTGGTGCCTGGCTAGATCTAACTCAGATTCCTGGAAAACAAAGGGCTATATAACGGCTGTAAATACAGCCTCCGGCCGACTGGGCCTACAGCCACCTATGAATATAACAACAGCTAACCAGAACATGCTCATAACAAGGAACCTATACGGGCCGATAAGGCCACCATGCTGTCTAGTCATCTGAAACTCAACATGAAAAGTACT
>JACEIK010001624.1:15665-42640 GCA_018107945.1 Datura stramonium | reverse complement strand
TAGCACGTATGGCTTTCAAATATGCTTAACCAACGCGTGAATAGGCCATCTAGGTGCCGGGAATCTTACGGGGTGTAACAGGGTCCTTCGGTACCAAGGTCACCTATGTGTTCCAGATGTCGATGATTTGAGGAGTCGAATGTTGCATGAACTCATGGATCCAGATATTCTATCCATCCGGGTGCCAGCAAGATGTAACGTGACTTATCGAAAATCTATTGGTGGAATGGCATAAGAAGGATATTGTAGAATTCGTATCCAAGTGTCCGAACTGTCTACAAGTAAAGGTGGAGCATCAAAGCCAGGAGGCGTACTTCAAGACATTAGCATCCCTACTTGGAAGTGGGAGGAAATTAACATGGAGTTCATAACAAGTCTTCCTCGTACTCGTCGACAATATCATTCTATTTGGGTTGTGGTAGACAGGTTTACCAAGGCTGCTCATTTTCTCCTGGTTAAAAACACGGAATCATCGGAGTATTATGCCAAACTATATATCTGGGAGTTAGTTCTATTGCATAGAGTACCCTTATCCATCATTTCAGATCGAGGTACTCAATTTACCTCTCAATTTTAGAAGTCATTTCAAAACGGGCTTTGTACACAGGTTAAACTCCAGCACAACATTTCACCCGCAAACAGATGGTCAATCCGAGCATACAATCCAGATGCTTGAAGATATGTTGAGGGCATGAGTGACTGACTTGAGAGGTCTCTTGGATGAGCATTTTCCACTTATCAAGTTTTCCTACAATAACAGCTATCACTCTAGTATTCAGATGGCGCCGTTCGAGGCCTCTATGGGTGGAGATGTAGATCGTCCATCGGATGGTTTGAGGTTGGTGGGGCGGAAATGATAGGGCAGGATTTGGTTCATGAAGTAATGGAGAAGGTTCAGTTGATAAAAAACAGGTTGAGAACTGCCAACAGTCACCAAAAGTCCTAGGCGGGCGTGAGAAGAAGAGAATTATAACTTGAAGTCGATGACTGGGTGTTTCTGAAGGTATTTCCCATGAAGGGAGTGATGTGGTTTGGAAAGAAAGGAAAACTTAGCCCTCATTATGTTGGCCCCTACCGGATTGTTAGACGGGCTGGTATGGTGGCATACGAGTTGGAGTTTCCCTCAAGGTTAACTTCCGTGCATCTTGTGTTTCACGTATCACTTTTGAAAAAGTGTTTGGGTGATCCAGCTTTAGTTGTCCCGATGGACAGTGTTGGTGTAAAAGACAGCCTTAGCTATGAGGAGGTTCTGATGGAAATATTGGATCGACATGTTCGAAGGCTAAGGAACAAGGAAGTATCATCAGTTAAAGTGTTATGGAAGAATCAACATGTTGAAGGAGCTATATGGGAGGCAAAAGCAGATATGATGACTAGATATCCGCATTTATTCTCTACCGGCTCAGTTTTAGCTTGAGGTATCAGTTTTTCACTCAGACTCTATTTAATTTCATGTTCAGTTCATGTGCGCAAGTTTCTTTTATGTATGTGGATATATGTATGATTCGTGAATTCAGTTTAGCTGTGTAGTTTGAATTGGAGGTAGTCATTCCATCAGTTCTCAGTTTAAATGATCAGTATTTGAATATGATTATTGCAAATCTCTGCTTTTCTGTGTGTTTTCCAACATTCGGGGATGAATGTTCCTAAGGGGGAGATATTGGTATACCCCGGAAGCCCGAAGATCAGACTCGAGAGCTGAAACGGAGAAAGAGTTGAAATTCTACAGTAGACTCAGAACGAGTCGTGAGGAGACTCGTGAGCCAAATCCACGAGTCGTGATGTGACTCGTGGGGAAGGCCAAGGAAAGGATATTGAAAACTGGAGAAGTGAGACCCCACGGGCATGACCACGACTCATGGTCAGGCCCCACGAGTCGTTAGGTTAGCCGTGGGGAGGGGAAAAAGAAAAGAAAAGAAAAATGGGGCATTGGACTTGATGGAAGGTCCCCACAAGTTGTGGTCAGCCCCCATGATTCGTGGGGTGACTCGTGATCAAGCAAGAGAAGATTTTTTCAAAGCCAAGGCAATGTACCCCACAGGTGGTGACCACGACTCGTGTTCACCAATAAAGAGTTGTTAGTTTGCCCGTGACAAGCCCAGAAGATTAGTGAAGCAGTGCACTTCACGGACGACATCACAAGTCGTGCCCCAGAGTGACGAGTCGTCAAGTCACCCGTTAGGGCCACCTGCAGTTATTTTCTGCGAATTTAGTAAGGGGTTTTTCGTAATTCCTAAGTTTCTAAAGCCTAAACTACAATGTTTTGGGTTATGAATAGTGAATTTTAAAGGGGTTAAGTTCATTTTAGACATTATTCATTCATTCATGCAAGGTAGATAAGTTTGAGAGGGTGATCAAGCTATTGTTCCTCAATTTTCTTCAATTCTCTAGTGGACATTCAAAAAAGTGTTAGAATCAGCTACCAACAGTTATGTAGGGTTATGAATGGGTGATTTCATTCAAACCCATGCCCAATCCTTCTCTAACGTATGAAATTCTATGTCTAATCTATGGGTTTTAACCCAAATGCATGAATCTTCGATTTCTATTACGCTCTACTATTGAATTGTGAAGCATGGGAAATTTTTATAATGTTTTCAATTAAAAAATATGTTTCTAATTTATTGAATTCAAAAGCCCGTTGTTGAGATATGTATGAAAGATAAGATTGGTGATGAGTATATGGTGATGATAAGATATTATGATGAAAAGCATGTGTTAAAGCCACCCGTGTTTACAATTATGTTTTCAATGAGAATTGAGTATTTCTAAGTATGATAAAGCTCTGGGAAATGCCCACATGTTAAGTATGAATGATGACTTTCCCGAATTAAGATTACCACATTGTTTTGGAGCGAAGACTCCCAATTATATTCTTAGCTTGTGGTATGTTTTGAGTTTAAGTTTTCCTATGCACACTTACCACATGATTTTAGAGTAAAGCCTCCCAATTATGTTTTTAGCTTGTGGTATGTTTTGAACTAAAGCTTCTCATATGCATTATTTCATATTTGAGATGTATTTGATTATTGAGCTTCGTCAATAGATGATATTGATCTTCTTTACAAAATGATGTAGAGCATATGCATGTTTTTGGGAGTAGTGTCTAGCACCGAGCAGGCTAAGGGTCGATCACCCAATGTCTCAAAACTACGCGCCAACGTAGGTTGATACTACTATAAATTACTTTGGACCTCCCTTGTGAGCTATCCCTGGACCTAATAGCCCATGACCTTGATATCAATATCATGGTATCATCCCTAGCCCTAGCAAGGCTTTGGACGGCTCTACCCACTCGAGTGTGATTTTTCAGACCGCGTAAGCTCTATCGTGGTATGCCGGTTAAAAGACGAGTCGCCCATTGCTACTCATGATTTCAGATATGCATATTCATTAAATATGAGATTTATGTAAATGCATTTTCTAAAGCAGGTTTGACTCAATGATCAGCTTTACTTATAAATGTCAGAATTCAGCTTTGAGTCAGTTGATTCAGTTATGATGTTATGAAATTATGTTATGTCATGTTATGATGAGATCATGATTTCAGAAAGGATGCATGCAATCCCTACACGTAGTTTATTGATGTTTATGTTTTAATTAATGGATTGTCTTTAAATGATTTTGCTTACTTTTGAGATTTTACTTACCTTTCATACTAGGTACATTCCACGTACTGACCATTTTCTCTATGTTGTATCATTTCATCATACATTACCCGGCTCTTAGGTTCAGCCCCGCTCTTAGTCATCTTATCAGAGTTAGCGTTTGCATTGTTGGTGAGTCCTCATCTCCCGAGGACTAGACTATTTAGCTTTTCTTTATGTATTTCAGTTTCAGCTTGTCGAGTTAGTTGGGGTCTTGTCCCATCAACTCGTCATGTTTAGAGGCTATTCAGACATATGTATGTATTCAGCTTCGAATTTCATATTCTGATTTTATAATCAAGTTATACTTCTGCTATGATTGTATTGTTTATTATTCAGTTTCTTGATTGAGATAGATGTATGCTTATGCCATGGGTCGACTTGGGGTCTCTCGGGGCTCCTTGTCTGATGTTACAATCAGGACCTCCGTTCGGGTCGTGATAGTGATGTGCACTGCCTAGGCCTCAACAAATCTATTCCATGCTTGATCACGACTCACCCCACGAATCGTGGGGACTGACCATGACTCGTGGGTTCCTTCCGTCAGGTCTACTGCCCATTTTTTTTCTTTTCTTTTCTTAATCCCCCTCCCCACGACTGACCCAACAACTCGTGGGGCTAGACCACGAATCGTGGTCATGACCGTGGGTCTCATCTTCTCAAGTCTTCAATTTCCTTCCCTGTCCTTCCCCACGAGTCACATCACGACTCGTGGGTTGATCTTAAGAGTCTCCCCACGTCTCGTTATGTGCCTGGTGCAAAATTTCACTTTTTCTTCGTTTCAACTCTCGGGTCTGATCTTTGGGCTTCCGGGTGTAATAATATCTCCCACTCGGGAACATTCGTCCTCGAATGTTGGAAATCAGACAGGAAAGCAAAGAAAAAAATGCAATTATCATATTCAAATACTAATCATTTAAATCGAAAACTGACAGAATGACTACCTCCGATTCGAACTACACAGCTAAACTGAATTCACGAATCATACATACATTCACATACATAAAAGAATCTTGTGCACAAGAACTGAACACGAAAACTAAATAGGGTTTTAGGTCAAGCTGATACCTCAAGCTGAAATAGAGCTGGTAGAGAATAAATGTGTGTATCTAACCATCATATCCGCTTCGGCTTCCCATGTAGCTCCTTCAAAATGTTGATGCCTCCATAACACTTTAACTGAAGCTACTTCCTTGTTCCAGCCTTAAAACCTGTCGATCCAGTATTTCCACTGGAACCTCCTCATAGCTAAGGTTGTCTTTCACACCAACACTGTCCACCGGGACAACTAGAGCTGGATCACCCTAACACTTCTTCAGGAGTGATATATTAAACACAGGATGAACAGAAGCTAGCTCCAAGGGCAACTCAAACTCATACGCCACCTTATCACAACGTCTTACTAACCGGTATGGGCCGACATAGCGGGGACTAAGTTTCCCTTTCTTTTCGAATCGCATCACTCCCTTCATGGGAAACACCCTCAGAAATACCCAGTCATCGACTTCAAATTCTAATTCTCTTCTTCTCACATCCGCATAAGATTTTTGGTGACTTTGGGCAGTTTTAAACCTGTCTCTTATCAACTGAAAATTCTTCATTGTCTCATGAAATGAATCCGGCGCTATCATTGCCGCCTCATCAACCTCAAACCATCCGATGAGCGACCTACATCTCCGCCCGTATAGTGCCTTGAACGGGCCCATCTGAATACTAGAGTGATAGTTGTTATTGTAAGCAAACTCGATCAGGGGCAAGTGATCATCCCAACTAGCTTTAAAGTCCATCATTCATGTTCTTAACATGTCTTCAAGAGTCTGGATTGTCCGCTCTGCTTGACCATCCATTTGCGGGTGAAATGTTGTGCTGAGCTTAAACCGCGTACCAAACCCTTTTTGAAATAACCTCCAAAACTGAGAGGTAAATTGAGTACCTCTATCTGAAATGATGGATTAGGGCACTCCATGCAATCAAAAAACTACCAGATATATAGTTTGGAATAATCTTTCGCCGAATCCATGGTTTTAACCGGTAGAAAATGAGCAGCCTTGGTCAACCTATCTACCACAACCCAAAATGGAATCATATTGTCGACGATTAGGAGGAAGACCTGTGATGAAGTCCATATTCATTTCCTCCCACTTCCAAGTGGGAATGCTGATATACTTAAGTGCACCTCCCGATCTCTAATGCTTAACCTTTACTTCTTACAGTTTGGACACTTGGCTACGGATTTTGCAATATCCCTCTTCATGCCATTCAACCAATAGATTTTCTGCAAGTCGCGGTACATCTTGGTGACACCCGAATAGATAGAATACCTGGATTCATGAGCCTCACACATCATCCAGCTCCTCAAATAGACTACATCCGGAACACACAAACGACCCTGGTACCGAAGCACACCATCTCCCCCTATGGAGAAGACCTCTACCTTCTAATTTTTAATGGCTTCCTTCAACTTTACAAAAATTGGGTCATCATCTTGTCTAGCTTTCACATCAGTCACCAAGGATGATTCCGATCCGTTCTGCACAACAACACTGCCATCAATCGAGTCGACCAACCTAACTCCCAACCTTGTGAGTGGATGTACATCTTTCACTAGCTCCTTCTTCCCCTCATCCACATGGGACACACTCTCCATAGAGAGCATACTAAGTGCATCCGCCTCCTTTGCCAAAGATTGAGATCTTTCTGCATGAACACATGTTGCAAGCTCTTGTGGTCCATAAATACATCCATATGGACCCTATATAAAAAATTTCGCCTTATCTTCAAGGAGAATACCACCGCAACCAATTCAAGATCATGGGTCAGGTAATTCTTCTCATAGACCTTCAACTGTCTAGAGGCATATGCTATCACTTTCCCATGCTGCATCAATACACACCCGAGTTAGATTCTTCAAGCATCAAAATACACTACGAACCCATCGGTACCCTCCGGTAGAGTCAACATCCATGCTGAAGTAAGTCGAGTCTTCAACTCTTGGAAGATCTTCTCACAAGCCTCTGACCATTGGAATTTCACCTTCTTCTGAGTCAACTTGGTCAAAGTTGTTGCAATAGATGAGAAACCCTCAACAAACCTCAGATAGTTGCTAGCTAAACCCAAGAAACTCCGAATATCTGAAGGATTCACTAGTCTAGGACAATTCTTCACCGACTCGATTTTTTGAGAATCTATCTTTATTCCCGCACTTGATACCACATGGACAAAAAATGCTACAAAGTTTAAATAAAACTCACACTTCCTAAATTTGGCATATAATTGATGATCCTTAAGAGTTTGAAGCACTACTCTAAAATGAGCGGCATGCTCCTCCTTCTCTGAGAGTATATCAAGATGTCACCAATAAACACAATCACGAACATGTCCAAGTATGTCTTGAACACCCTATTTATCAGGTCCATAAAAGTTGTTGGAGCATTCATTAGTCAAAAATACATAACTACAAACTCATAATGACCATACCGCATCCTGAAAGCTGTCTTCTGGATGTCACTCTTTTGAACTTTGAGCTGATGGTACCCGAATATGAGATCTCCCTTCGAGAAACACTTGGCACCCTGAAGCTTGTCAAATAAATCATCAATCCTTGGTAAAGGATACCTTCTCTTGATTGTGACTTTGTTCAATTACCGATAATAAAAAAACATGCGAAAAGAACCATCCTTCTTTCAGAAAAAGAGAACTGGTGCACCCCATGGGGACTTTCTTGGTCTAATGAAAAACTTATCTAAAAAGTCCTTCAACTACCCTTTCAACTCCTTTAGCTCGGCTGGAACCATCTTGTAGGGAGGAATAGATATAGGATTTGTGTCGGGAAGAAGGTAAATACCAAAATTGATCTCCCACTTGGGAGGGATTCCCGGTAAATCATCTTGAAAGACCTATGGATACTCACGTACTACTAGAACTGACTGGATAGTCGGGGTCTTGGACTCAACATCCTTGACCCTAACTAGATGGTACATACAACCCTTAGAAATCATCTTCCTGGCCTTAAGGTAGAAATGCGACGACCTACCGGCACAACTGAACTACCCTTCCATTCTAAGACTAGCTAACCCGGAAATCTAAACTCCACTACCCGGGTTCAACATTTAACTGAAGCATAGCACACAAATAGCCAATCCATGTCGATAATAAAATCAAAATCGGTCATGGATAACTCTATCAAATCTGCTGAAGTGACCTTCTGAAGGACTGAGACTGAGCAATCTCTATACACTCGTCTAGCTATAAGTGAGTCACCTACTAGAGTAGAAACTAAGAAGGGTTTTGAAAATACATCAGGACTGACTCCGAAGCTATTGTCCATGTAAGGTTTCACAAAAGACAAGGTAGCCTCTAGATCTGACAAAGCATAAACATCAATATGGAAAACTCGTAACATACCAGTGACCACATCTGGAGAGACCTCCTGCTCCTGACGGGATGCTAAGTCATAGAATCTATCCTTGCGCTAACCGCCAGCAGTGCTAGTTGATGCCCCCTAATATGCTAAGTGTGCGGGAGGGGCTACTGAACTAGAAGCTAGGCCTCGGCCCCCAACCTGATCCTGTCTCACTACTTGACAATCACTAAGCATGTGTCCGAGATGCCCACAGCCGAAACAAGCACCTGAACCTGCCAAGCACTAGCCTGTGTTCCCTCGACCACATCTGCGACAAGCTGGGATGCTAGAATCTGGGGGTCTACTTCTCTGACCCCTCGAGCCTGATGCTCGCCCTACCTGATCATGTCTAGGCCTGGATGGCACACTCAATGCTGAACATGGTGGGGCTGATGATCTTTGGTGGGTCACTGTCGGTGCCCACCACCTGAACTCGGCTATGAGAATCTGTGGTCATTTTTGGCCCTCTTGGCCTCCCTATCTCTCAGATGTTCCGCCTCCATCTGTTGGGCGTACAACACTATCAGTGGGAAATTCATATCGTGATGGAGCATATGGTCCTACAATCCTTGACCAAATAGTCCGCTACTCCATGGACGAATCTACTCACCTGCGCCCTCTAATCGGCTACCAACTCAAGGGCATATTTCGATAAGTGAGTGAACTCAAGGGCATACTCTTGTACAATCATTATCCCTTGCTTCAAATTCACGAACTCAGCTGCCTTCCGCTCCCTCATCTCACGAGGGATGAACCAATATAGAAATGCAACATGGAACTCTTCCCGAGTGACAGGACCTGCTCCAGCGACCCTATTATCCTTCCATTGGTGAAACCAGATACGCGCGACCCCTTTCAACTGGTAAGACGCCAACTCTGCGCACTCAACCCCATTCACCCCCATGACTTCAGTGATCTTGACAATATCATCTATGAACTCATGCGGGTCCTCATCTACCTTGGATCTAAGAAATTCTGGCGGGTTCATCCTCAAGAAGTCTCTAGCTCGAGCCGCCGCTGCATTGCCATTTTACGGAACATGCGCAACGACCTGTCGATCGACCTGAGCGGTCAAGGCCTGTGCAAGCAACTGAATAGCGGCCCGGAACTCAGCATGAGCGACTGGCTCCGGTGCCTATTGTTCCCGAACTGGTACCCATGGCATAAGAATACATATAATTCAATCAAGAAACTAAATATTCAACAATATACTCATAGTGGAAGTTTAACTTAAACATAACATCAGAATACAAAACCCGAAGCTGAATACTTACATATGTCTGAAAAGCCTCTAAACATGACGAGTTTATGGGACAAGAGCCAAACTAACTCAACAAGACTGAAACAGAAATACATGTAACAAAACTGGATAGTCTAGTCCTCGGGAGATGAGGAATCACCCATAATATGAATGCTAAATCTGATAAACTGACTATGAGTGTGAAATCATGATCTCTTCATAACATTAGGAAAACCGCTAAGGTAAAATCATTTAAAGACAATGCATTAAGTAAAACGTGAACATAAAGATCTGAGAATATGGCTTGCATGCATTCTCTTTGAAATCATGATCTCTTCATAATGCAACATGACATAACTTCATAACATCATAATTGTATCGATTGACCCAAAACTGAATTGTGACATTTATAAGTAAAGCTGAACATTGAGTCAAACCTGCTTTAAAACATGCATATATATATATATATATATAAATCTCATGAGTAATGAATATGCATATCTAAAATCATGACGGACAATGGGAGACTCGTCTTTTAACCGACATACCACGATAGAGCTTATGTGGTCCCAACTATCACACTCAAGTAGGTCGAGCCATCCAAAGCCTTGCTAGGGCTAGGGACGATGTCATGATATCGATATCAAGCTTAAGGCCCATTCGGGCAGGGGAAGCTCACAAGGGAGGTCCCAAGTAATAAATAATAGTGTCATCCTATGTTGGTGTGTAGTTTTGACGCATAGGGTGATCAACCCTTAGCCTGCTCAGTGCTAGACATTACTCCCAAAAGCATGCATATGCTCTACATCTTTTTATAATGAAGCTCAACATCGTCTATTGATGAAGCTCAATAATCAATACATCTCAAATATATGCATATGAGAAGCTTTAGCTCAAAACATACCACAAGCTGAAACCATAATTGGGAGCCTTCTCTCCAAAATCATGTGGTAAGCTATGCATTGAAAAACTTTAACTCAATACATACCATAGGATGAAAATATAATTGGGAATCTTCGCTCGAAAATAATGTGGTAAGCTTAATTCGGGAAAATCATCATTCATACTTAACATGTGGGCATGACCCAAAGCTCTATCATGCTTGAAAATACTCAACTCATATTGAAAACATCATTATAAACATAGGTAGCATTAAACGTGCTTTTCATCATAACATCTCATCATCATCATACATTCATCATAAATCTCATTTTTCATGAATGTGTCATCAATGGGTTTTTTAATTCATAATACTAGAAACATGATTCTTAATTGAGAATATTTTAAAAACTGCCCATGCTTAAGAATTAAATGGTAGAATCATAATTAAATCATACCCAAGTATAGAAATAGAAGATTCATGCATTTGGGTTAAAACCCCATAGATTAGACATATGAATTTCATACATTAATAGAGGGAATATGCTTGGGTGTGAAAGGAATCACCCATTCATAACCCTACATACCTTTTAGTAGCTGATTCTAACACTTCTTTAGATGCCCAATAGGAAATTGAAATTAAATTGATGAATGCTAAGCTTGACCACCCTCTCAAGTCTTCTACCTTGCATGCATTAATGAATGAGGCCTAAAATGAAAGGCCTAAAATGAAGTTAATCCATTTAAAAGTCACTATTCATAACTGAAAACGTCAAGTAGTTTAGGCCTGAAGTTAGGAATTATAAAAAGCCCTTACTAATTTCACAGAAAAGGGTCCTAACTAAGGACCTAATGACTCAAGAAAGTTGAGGCCGACGACTCATAGAGTCGTTCGTGGTACACTGCTCAATAGATATTCTGGCTCTTAATGGCAACTCACGACTCGTTACTGTTGACTACGACTCATGATCACCATCTGTGATGTGCACTGCCTAGGCCTCGACAAATCTTTTCCGTGCTTGATCACGACTCACCCCATGAATCATGGGGACTTACCATGACTCGTGAGGTCCTTCCGTCAGGTCCACTTCCCCTTTTTTCTTTTCTTTTCTTAATCCCCTCCCCACGACTGACCCAACGACTTCGTGCAGCCGACCACGTCGTGGATTATGCCCGTGTGGTCTTATCTTCTCAAGTCTTCAATTTCATTCCCCGGCCTTCCCAGGAGTCACACATGAATCGTGGTTAATCTCACGAGCTCTCCATGACCTGCTCCTGTGTCTGGTCTCCAAATTTAACCTTTTTCTCTATTTCAACTCTCGGGTCTAATTCCTTTGGCTTCCGGGGTATAACAATGTGAATTTTCTAAGACAATCATGGATATGTTCTAAGCATGTCTTCACGTTGAATTATGATAAATGGGAAGATTTTAACGTGTTTTAAATTATAAATTATGTTTTCAAGTTTTAAAAATTATGATGCCCATCCATGAAAGTTCATGAAAGCTGAGATCCATGAAATATGTGTTCATGTAAGATGAGATGTGTATGAAAAAGTATGTTTCCAAATTACCCATGTCTAGGTTCATGTATTCAATGTGAATCAAGTTGATTTCAAGTATCAATAAGTACTAAAAGCCTCCATATGATCAAGTATGTTTCATGATTTATCTAAACCTCATGTATTATCTTACTAAATGGATTTTTCGAGTCTAGACTCCCACCATGTTCACCTTGTGGTATGGTTGAGCCAAGGCTCGTCATGTTATGATTTCAGATTACATGTGTGTTATTATTCGCTTCGTCGCTAGATGATGGTCAATTTCGTTGAAAAATGATGGAGAGCATATGCATATCTTTGGGTGTAGTGTCTAGCACCGAGTAGGCTAAGGGTCAGTCAACCCTATGCCTGCAACTACGCGCCAACGTAGGTATGTTCAAGTTATTTGGGACCTCCTGTGGCTTCCCCTACCACCAAGGGCCTTCAGCTTGATATCGATATTATGGTAGTGTTCTTAGCCTGGCAAGGCTTTGATATTCTACCACTTGAGTGTGATTTTTGGGACAACGTAAGCTCGATCGTGGTATGCCGCTTATATGACGAGTCTCCTATTGTTCCTCATGATTTGACTTATGCATGTTCATCAATCATGATATTATGTTTTCAGTAGTTTTACCAATGTTCAGTTTTACTTATGATTACTGCTTTCAGCTTTGGGTCATTCGATTCAGTTATGATATTCAGTTATTTTTAGATCATGATTTCAGAAAATATCATGCAAGTCCCACTCTTACAATCCTATCTTGAATATGTTATACAATATGAATAATGTATTATTTTACTTGCCTTGCATACTCGGCATATTCCACGTACTGACAACATACTCTATGCTTTATTGTTTCGTGATACAAGCCTAATATCCGTGACTCACCCCACCGCTAGCTATATTCCCCACATTAGTATTTCCCGATAAGAGTTGGTGATACCTCATCTTTAGAGGTCCTTTTTTATCGATATGTTCGTTTTTTTTAGTTTTTAGACTTAGTGAGTTAGTTGGGATCTTGTCCCATCAACTAGTCAGTATGAGGCTTTCAGATACAAAGATGCATTAGCTTTAGACTTATGTATTAAGATGTAATGTTATGTTCAGATTCCTTGCTATTTTAATTATGTTTTTTTTTTTTTTAATGATTGAGTTAGATGATATGTTCATGCCATGGGCTAACTTAGAGCTTCTCGGGGTTCTTTGTCCCGTGTCTCGATCCTGGCCTATGTTCGGGCCATGACAAACATAGTATTACATAATTAGGTTTTGTAACGTGTCCTAGGTGTCTGAAAGCCACATTTAGTAGAGTCTTTTCATGGGTGTGAAGCGCCATACTTAAGGACGAAGAGGCTACAAAATCATTTAGGAAATGTTCCCTTCTTTTCATGATCTAAGTGGTGTAATGAAATGCCTCTCTCTATCCTTCTAACTCATGCTATACACATTTGCAGAATCATGCCTTTCTCGCCGAGTTAATGGAAGAAGAAAACGGAAACAAAAATGTCCATGGAAATGGCAACGGAGACGGAACCAGCAGGCCAGCCATGAGGAGCATGTACTCCTGAGCCAGCTTGCCCACGTTGAGTTTAGGGCAGCCATACAAATGTTAACTCAAGCCTTGACTGCCCAGGTCAATCAGCAGGTAGTAGCATGTCCCTCAGAATGGGAATATGGAATGAACCTACAGAGTTTCTTGATCAAAGGTGGACGCAGGATGCATATGTGAGTTCATTGACGAGGCTCAAGATCTCCTGCATCATGGGGAGTGATCGGAGAGGAGTGCACCAATTTAGCCTGTATTAATTGAAAGGGAAGCGCACATATGGTGTAAGCAATGGAAGGACAACAGGGTAGTTGGAGCAGGCCCATGGTTGGGATGAGTTTCATGCCGCTGATCGCTCTTCCCCTCGTGAGATGAGGGAGATCAAAGAAGCCGAGTTTGTGAACCTAAATCAAGGAAGACGACTGTTCAGGAGTATTCTTTGAAGTTCACACTTTTTCCAAGTATGCACCTGAGATGGTGTCATGGCTTAGAGGGCCCGAGTGAGCTGGTTCGTGTATAGGTAGCGAATTACCTAGTATAGACTATCAGCCGTGATGTTTCATCAAGATATTGAATTTGCTCAATTTTCCTATGTCTAAAGAGATGGAGGTGGTACACATGAGCAGCGGGAGAGAGAGGCCAAGAGGGCCAAGACTAATAGCTTCAGATTCTCCTAGCAGAGACCTAGTGGATACCATCAGCAGTCCCACCAGAGGTCTTCAACCCCAGCACCTTCTGCTATGATAGTGCCATCCAGATCTAGGCGCGATCAGAGGGGATGAGCATCAGGCTCTAGAGGCCAGAGTAGCGTACCCATAGAGACCAACCCTCCAGAGTGTAGCAGATGTGGCCAGAGACACGTAGGTTAGTGCCTAGCAGGTTCAGGTGCTTGTTTCGGGTGTCGAAAGTCTGGACATATGCTTAGAGATTGCCCAGCAGCCAGACAGGGTCATGATAGGGGCCGAGGCCCGACCTCCAGTTTAGCAGCTCCACCAGCATGCCTAGCTCAGCAGGGGGCATCTACTAGTGCGGGTGGCGGACAACATCAAAACAGATTTTATGCCCTAGCATCCCGTCAGGAGCAGAGATCAAGGGAATCATATTGTTTTTGTAGGGTAATTTAATCTCATATGGGCTAAACAAAAATAGTCTATGATCCTTTCCTAACCAACCATCCTAAAACCTTTGTAAAGAGCTATCGGGAAAGTTCTAGATCCTCTACACAATATTGAACTAGGTATAGACCTCATTCACTCACGACACACGTTTTGCATCCATTCTACTTGTCTAGTTCATATGACTAACTATAATTACTCATTTCAATACACATAAATGACACAAAAAGATCCATAGAAATCATATTTTGCAATTACCAAGTACAAATAACCATCAAAATTTTTAAACAAAGTCAATTTTTCAAAACTTCAAAACTAGTGCAATTTATTGGTTGAGTAATCCTAAGCTACTTTCTTATTAAACAAAAACAACCTAAGCATATCGGTTCTACTATATAGAATGCCCGAGAGAAAAGAAACACGACAAGAAAAACCCTTGGACAAATATGAAAATCCCAAAAAGTACAAGTACACCCCTTCCCTTTTGAAAATCATGTTTCGTCCCTGAAGCATAGAATATAAAACAGAAGTAAGGGAACATGCATGTGGCTACTCATACTTAACCTTCTATGGGTTGCCTTCCATGCAGTGCTTGATTTAATGTCACGGTACGATGTAACTTTCATGATTCTTTAGGCATCATCAAGGTACACTGCCTCAATTCCTCTTATTTCCTCAATGTCTCCTAGATATAACTTTATCCTTTGCCCATTCACCTTGAACCTTTTTCCATATTTATTCTCAAGCTCCACTGCACCATATAGGGACACATTCACCACTGTATATGGTTCCATCCACCTAGATTTCAATTTTTCGGGATGCAAATAGAGCCTTGAGTTAAACAGTAAGACCAGATCACCAGTATTGAACTCCCTCTTTGCAATCTGCTTATCAAGATATATTTTCATTCTATTTTTATAAATGGTCGCACTCTCATAAGCTCGAAGTCGGAATTCATCTAACTCATTGAGCTGGTCATGTCTCAACTTGGTTGCTTCATTCCAATTTAAGTTAAGTTTTTTCATAGCCCATAATGCCTTATGCTCTAACTCGACCGGTAGATGACATGACTTTTCATAGACCAGATGATATAGAGACACACCAATGGGAGTCCTATAAGCTATTTGATATACCCACAATGCATCATCGAGCTTCCTACACCAATCTATTCAGTTGGTATTCACCATTTTGGCTAGAATGGTCTTTATCTCCCTATTTGAAACATCCACCTGCCCACTTGATTGAGGATTGTAAGGGTGTTTCCACCTTATGCTTGATGCTGTATTTCTCCAGCATGGTGCTAAAGAGGCGGTTACAAAAGTGTGATCCACCATCACTGATGATTTCTCTGGGAGTACAAAACCTAGGAAATATGTGCTTCCGTAGAAATGTTGTGACACTTTTGCCTTCCTTGTTAGGTAGTGTAATATCCTCTACCCATTTGGAGATATAATCTACCGCCACCAAGATGTATTTCATCCCATATGAGCTAACAAATGGGCCGATGAAGTCAATACCCCATACATCAAATAACTCAACTTCCAGGATATGGGTCAATGGTAACTAATGCTCGCGAGTAATGCCACCCTGTCTTTGGCACTGATCACATGCCTTGGCATAATCATAAGCATATCTGTGAATAGACGGCCAGTAATACCTACATTGCAAGATTTTATTTGTAGTTCGGATACCACTACGATGACCCCCAACTGGGGAGGAGCAAGAATCCTCCAGAATGCTCAACATTTCTACCTCTGGCACACAATTTTGAATTATCCCATCTGCACAAATACAAAATAAGTATGGTTCATCCCAATAGTACCTTCAAGCATCAAATAAGAACTTTTTCCTCTACTAGGGAGTCATATCTGCTAGGATTATGTCGCTGAACAGATAATTTGAAAGTCACTGAACTAGGGAATCAAGAACTGAGATGCAGGTAATACCTATTCATCTGGGAAGGCATCATTGATATCAATCTCCTCTCTTGATCTAGCCTCAGATTCCAGTCTAGACATGTGATCAACTACCTGATTTTCACTTCTTTTTTGGTCTTTCACCTCAAACTCAAATTCTTGAAGAAACAGCACCCATCTTATAGAACTGGGTTTAACATCCTCTTTAAACATCAAGTACCTCAATGCAACATGATCTGTATGGACGATCACCTTAGTTCCAACCAATTGTGCTCGAAACTTCTCAAATACAAAGACCACCGTTACGAGCTCCTGTTCAGTCACAGTGTAGTTCTTTTTTGTTGTGTTGAGTGTTTTACTAGAATAATAGATAGGATGAAAAATCTTCTCTCTCCGTTGGCCCAAGACAACACTGAGGGCAACCTCACTAGCATCACATATTATCTCTAATGGAAGATACAAATCTAGATCTATAATAATAGGAGCAGTGGTGAGTTTCTCCTTTAGGCACTCAAAGGCCTTCAGATATGCCTCATCAAATACAAAATTCATCTCCTTCTGAAGAAATTTGCACAATGGTTGTGTAATCTTTGAAAAGTCCTTGATGAGCCTCCTATAGAATCCTACATGCCCTAAAAAGCTTTTGACCCCTTTTATGGAAATAGGAAGTGGCAATCCTGCTATTGCTTCAATTTTCTCCTTGTCCATCTCTATCCCTTTTCCAAAGATTTTTATGACCCAACACTATTCCTTCCTTGACCATGAAGTGGCACTTATCCAAATTTAGGTCCAAATTAGTTTCTTCACATCTGTTCAGCACTTTGCCCAAATTCTTGAGGCAAGATTCGAATGAGTCACCCATAATTGAGAAGTCATCCATGAATACCTCGATGGTGTCCTCCACCATATCTGAGGATATCGACATCACAATGCTGGAATGTGGATGGTGCATTGAACAACTCAAAAGGCATTCCCCTGAAAGTAAATGACCCATACGGGCAAGTGAAGGTGGTCTTCTCTTGATCTTCGGGGGCTACAATGATCTAATTGTACCCTATATAACCATCAAGAAAGTAGTACCAGCCTCTACCTACAAACCTGTCAAGCATCTAATCCATGAATGACATCAAAAAGTGGTCTTTCTGGGTGCAGTGGTTGAGCTTTCGGTAATCCATGCATACACGTCATCCTGAGACTGGTCTTATTATTTTCTCATTCTTCTCATTGGGTACCACTATGATCCCAACCATTCTTTGGCACACACTATATCGGCCTTACCCAATTGCTATCCACAATGGGGTAAACTGCACCAGCATCTAGCCACTTGATAATCTCCTTTTTCACTACTTCTTGCATTGATGGGTTCAGGCGTCACTAATGTTGTTTTACCCAGAAAGCCCAAATATCAAACCTTGGAGTTGAAATGAAGAAAATAGGATTTTCTACACCAGGTCAGAGAACGAGTCATCCTGTGACCCATAGGGTTGACAATGAGTTGTTAAGTGACTCGTGGTGAGGAGTATGACTTGAGTTGGAAATTTCTAGTTTCCAATCCCCAGGGACATGGCCACGAGTCGTGGTCAGCCCCACGACTCATTGAGTCAGTTGTGGTCAGGGAAGAGGTACAAGTAGGAGGACATCGGCAGTGCACTTAACGGGTGGGTCACAATGACTCGTTGGTGCACCACGATTCGCACCCAACGAGTCGTGTTATGCCCCGTGGTGACCCCAAGTATATTTTTGGCCGTTAAGACCATGAGCGGTGACCACGAGTCATGGTCACCAGTAACGACTCGTGTAGTTCACTGTGATGAGCCCTAGGTGAAATGTTGGTAGTGTACACGAGGTTTGGTCTCCACGAGTCGTGGCCTTAGATGACGACTCGTCCAGTCCCTCGTTGGGACTGGCAGTCAATTTTTCTCTACGAATTCAGTAAGGTCTTATCAGTAATTCCTATGATCCTTAGGCCTAAACTACGTTATTTTAAGCTATGAATAGTGATTTTTAAGAGGTGTAAGTTCATTATAGGCTATTCTTATTAATGCATGCAAGAGTAAAGGTCTAGAGAGGTGATCAAGCTCAATTTCCTCCAAGTTCTTCTCAATTCTTCCTTTGGCAATTAGAGAAGTTGTAGAATCTGATTCTCTCAGGTATATAAGATTATGAATGGGTGAATTTGTTCACACCCATGACCAATCCCTCTCTAATTCATGAAAATCTATATGTTGAGCCTATGGTGTTTTAACCCAATGCATGAATCTCCTAAGTTTCCACATGGGTATGATCTAAGTATGTTTATATTATTGAATTATGATTCATGGGCATGTTATACAATGTTTTCAATTATAAATCATGTTTTCATGTTTATAAATTATAATGTCCATCCATGAGAAGTTCATGAAAGTTGAGATTTATGATGTATGTTCACGTATGATGAGATATTTATGATGAAAAGCATGTTTTCAAGTTACCCATGTCTATGATCATATTTTCAATTGAATCAAGTATTTTCAAGCATGTTTAAGTATTGGGCGAGCCCATATCTTTAAGTATGATTTATGATTTGAAGTTACTTAGCTTACCACATGGTTTTGGAGTCAAGACTCCCAATTATGTTCAGCTTGAGGTATGGTTTAAGCCAAGGCTCCCCATGTATGATTTCTGATTTTATATGCGCATGATTATTCAGCTTCGTCACTAGATGATGGTCAGCTCCGTTTAAAAATGACGGAGAGCATATGCATGTTTTTGGGAGGAGTGTCTAGCATCGAGTAGGCTAAGGGTCAGTCAACCCTATGCTTCAGAACTTCGCGCCAACGTAGGTATGATCAGATTATTTGGGACCTCCTTTGTGAGATTTCCCCTTCCCTAAGGGGCCTCCAGCTTGATATCGATATCATGGTAGCGTCTTTAGCCCTACCAAGAGTTTAGACGGCTCTGCCCACTTGAGTGTGATAGTCGGGACCACGTAATCTCTATCATGGTAATGTCCGTTATATGGAGAGTCTCCTGTTGTTCCTCATGATTTCATTCATGCATGTTTATCATTCATGATATATATATGTGTGTGTGTGTTCTAAAGAAGGATTGACCCAATATACAGTTTTACTTATGATTATCAGATTTCAGCTTTGGGTCATTCAATTTAGTTATGATGTTCAGTTATGTTCAGATCTTGATTTCATATTTTATATTATGCATGTTTTAGATGATTTTACTTATTTAAGCAGTTTTACTTACATTGCATACTCGGTACATTCCACGTACTGACTGCGTAGTCTATGCTGTATCATTTAATGATACAAGCTGCGATCTTCAGACCCAGCTCCTTCACTAGCCAATTTTCAGAGTTTGCATCCAGCTTCATTGGTGAGTCCTCATCTACTGAGGACCATTCATTATCAGTCATCCTTGTATTTTAGTTTCATACTTAGAGAGTTAGTTGGGTCTTGTCCCATAAACTCATCAGAGTTAGAGTCTTTTTAGACATAGTATATAATCAGCTTCAGATTCATGTATGTATTTTAAATGCTATGCTATGTTTAGACTTCTGTTATGGTTATTGTGTCACTCTTCCATTTTTATTGATTGAGTTAGAGGTATACTCATGCCATGAGTCGAATTGGAGTCTCTCGGGGTTCCTTGTCCCATATCTCGATTCGGACCTGTGTTCAAGTCATGACAAACTTGGTATTAGAGCAATAGCTTTTGAAGTATCTAAGGGTGTCTGAAAGTTGCGTTAAGTAGAGTCTTTTTCATGGGTGTGAAGCTCACAACACTTATACTAAGAGGCTACAAGACGTTTAGGAATTGTTCCCTCCTTTCATGATATATGTGGGGCGGTTAAATGTCTCTCTATCCTCCTAACTCCTACTATTCGCGATTGTAGAATCATGCCTCTTCTCAGAGTTAAAGGCAAATGAAATGGAAATGGAAATGTCCACGAGGATGGCAATGAAGATGGGCATCAGCAGGCCCCACCAACCCATGAGCACCATGCACCAGAGCTGGTTGCCCATGCTGAATTCAGGGCAGCCATTCAAATGCTAGCACAGGCCTTGACTGCCTAGGTCAATCAGTAGGTGGTAGCGCATCTTCCGCAAAATGGGAATGCAGCGACATCACGAGTTAGTGATTTCCTAAGGATGAACCCACCAGAGTTTCTTGGGTCAAAGGTGGACGAGGATCCACATAAGTTTATTGAGATATTCTAAAGATCACCCAGGTCATGGGGGTGACTGGAAAGGAGTGTGAGGATTTGGCCTCATATCAGTTGAAGGGGGTCGCAGACATTTGGTTTAAACAGTGGAAGGATAGTATGGCAGTCGAAGCAGGCCCTATCAGTTGGGAGGAGTTTCATGTCACTTTCCTAGATCGGTCCTTCCCTCATGAGATGAGGAGCTGAAGGAAGCGGAGTTCGTGAATCTAAAGCAGGGAAAGATGACAGTGTAGGAATATGCCCTAGAGTTCACTCGTCTTTCAAAGTACGCCCCGAGTTAGTGGTTGATTACAGTCCTTGAGTGAGCAAGTCTGTTCATGGGGTGGCGGACTATCTAGACAAGGATTGCAGAACCGCCATGCTCCACTAGGATATGGATTTTCCTCGGATAGTGTTGTATGCCCAGTATATGGAGGCGGCGCATCTAAGAAAGAGAGAGGCCAAGAGGGCCAGGACAGACAACTATAGGTTCTCTCGGTTGAGACTAGGTGGTGGGCATAAATAGCAGTCCCACTAGAGATCTTTAGCCCAAGTATCTTCAGCAATGAGTGTGCCATCAAGATCGAGGCACGACCAGAGGGGACGAGCATCAGGCTCTAGGAGTCAGAGCAGCAGGCCCGCAGATTCTAGTATCCCAGTTTGCAATAGGTTTTGTTGGAGGCACATGGGTCAATGTTTGGAAGGTATAGGTGCTTTATTTGGGTGTGGGAAGCCCAGACATATGCTCAAATATGGCCTAGTAGATAGACAGGGCCATGATAGGGGCTGAGGCGTAGCTTCCAGTTCAGCAGCTCTACCAGCTCGCCCATATCAGCAGGGTGCATCTACAAGGACAGGTGGCAGTTAGCACAAAAACAGATTCTATATCTTAGCATCCCGCTAGGAGCAGGAGATCTCCACGAATGTAGTCACTGGTATGTTACGAGTTTTCCATATTGATGTATATGCTTTATTAGATCCAGGGCTACCTTGTCTTTTCTAACGCCCTATGTGGCTAGTAGTTTTGGAGTTAGTCCCGAAATCTTGTTAGAAACCTTCTCAGTCTCTACTCTAGTAGGTGATTCAGTTGTAGCTAGACGGGTGTATAGAAGTTGCCCGGTCACAGTCCTTCAGAAAGTCACCTCAGCATATTTAGTAGAGTTAGCCATGACCGATTTTGATGTTATCATCGGCATGGATTGGATACATACACGTTATGCCTTGGTTAATTGTAGAACCCGGGCAGTAGAGTTTAGATTTCCAGGTGAGCCAGTCATAGTATGGAAGGGTAGTTTAGCTGTGCCTATAGGTCGTTTCATTTTCTATCTTAAGGCAAGAAAGATGATCTCCAAAGGTTGTGTGTGCCATTTTGTTAAGGTTAAGGATGCCACGTATGAGACCCCGACTATCTACTTAGTCCCAGTAGTGTGTGAGTATCCAGAAGTCTTCCCAAAGGATCTACCAGGAATCCCTCCCAAGTAGGACATTGATTTTGATATTGACCTTCTTCCCAATACAAAGCCTATATCTATTCCTCCTTACATAATATCTCCAGTCGAGCTAAAGGAGTTAAAGGAGCAGTTGAAAGACCTTTTAGATAAGGGATTCATCAAACCGAGCAAATCCCCATAGGGTGCACCAGTTCTCTTCATATGTGTATTGATTATCGACAATTGAACAAGGTGACCATCAAGAACAGATATTCTCTTCCAAGTATTGATGATTTGTTTGACTAGCTTCAGGGTGCTAAGTGCTTTTCGAAGATAGATCACATATTTGGATATCATCAGCTCAGCGTTCGGGAGAGCGACATCCCGAAAACAGCCTTCAGGTCGGGGTATGGTCACTATGATTTTGTAGTTATGTCTTTTGGACTGATGAATGCTCCTGCAACTTTTATGGATTTGATGAACAGGGTGTTCAAGCCATACTTGGATATGTTCGTGATCGTGTTTATTGATGACATCCTGATATACTCTCGAAGTGAGGAGTAACATGCCACTCATTTGAGGGTGGTACTACAAACTCTCAAGGACCGCCAACTATATGCAAAATTCAGCAAGTGTAGGTTTTGGTTGAACTCAGTGGCGTCTTTGGGCCATGTGGTGTCAAATGAGGGCATAAAGGTGGACTCTCAGAAGATAGAAGCGGTGAAGAATTGGCCTAACGGTGAATCCTTCAGATATCAGGAGTTTCTTGGGTTTAGCAGGTTATTATCGAAGATTTGTTGAGGGATTTTCATCTACTGCGGCACCATTGACCAAATTGACGCAAAAGAAAGTGAAGTTCCAATGGTCGGAGGCTTTTGAGAGGAGCTTTCAAGAGTTGAAGAATCAAATTACCTCAGCACCAGTGTTAACCCTACCGGAGGTACCGATGGGTTTGTGGCGTATTGCGATGATTCTAGAATCGGCCTTGGTTTTGTATTGATGCATCATGGTAATATGATAGCATACACTTCCAGATAGTTGAAAGTTCATGAGAAGAATTACCCGACCCATGAATTTGAATTGGCGGCGGTGGTATTTGCATTGAAGATTTGGAGACACTATTTGTATGGGATCCATGTAGATGTGTTTACAGACCACAAGAGCCTACAATCTTTGTTTTCCCAGAAGGATCTAAATCTACGCCAAAGGATATGGTTGGAGCTACTAAAGGATTATGATATGAGTGTCCTTTACCATCTGGGTAAGATTAATGTAGTAGTAGATGCACTTAGCAGACTTTCTATGGAGAGTGTGTCCAATGTAGATAAGGGGAGAAAGGAGTTGGTGAAGGATGTCCATCGACTTGCAAGGTTAGGAGTTCGTTTGGTTGATTCGACTGATGGTTGTGTTATAGTTCAGAATGGGTCATAATAATCCTTGGTGACTGATGTGAAAGGTAGAAAAGACAAGGACCCTATTTTGGTAAAGTTAAAGGAAGCCGTTCAGAATTAGAAGGTAGAGGTCTTCTCCAAAGGGGGAGATGGTGTGCTTCGATATCAAGGTTGCTTGTGTGTCTCGAACGTTGATAATTTGAGGAATCAGATAATGCCTGAGGCTCATGGTTCCAGATATTCCATACATCTAGGTGCCACCAAGATGTACTGTGACCTACGGGAAGTCTATTGGTGGAATGGTATGAAGAAGGACTTAGCAGAATTAGTGGCTAAGTGTTCAAACTGTTAACAAGTGAAGGTTGAGCATCAAAGAACCGGAGGTGTGCTTCAATATATTAGNAGGTGTGCTTCAATATATTAGAATTCCTACTTGGAAGTGGGAAGAAATCAATATGGACTTCATTACAGGTTTGCTTCACACTCGTACACAGTATGACTCCATTTGGGTTGTTGTAGACAGATTGACTAAAACAGCTCATTTTCTACCGGTCAAAACCACTGATTTAGCGGAAGATTATGCCAAACTATACATCTAAGTACTAGTCCGGTTGCATAGAGTGCCCTTTCCATCATACCAGATAGAGGTACTTAGTTTACCTCTCAGTTTTGGAGATCGTTACAAAAGGGACTTTGTACTCAGGTCAAGGTTAGTATAGTACTTCATCCGCAAACCAATGGTCAAGTGGAGTTGATAATATAGACTCTCGAACATATTGAGAGCATGTGTGATTGACTTCAAGGGTAGTTGGGATGACCATTTTCCCCTTATTGAGTTCTCATACAATAATAGCTACCTTTCCAGCATTCAGATGGCTCCGTTTGAGACTCTCTATGGGCGGAGATGTAGATCGCCTATTGGTTGGTTTAAAGTCGGTGAAGATGTGATGATAGGACCAGTCTCAATCCATGAGGGCATGGAGAAGGTTCAGCTCATACGGGACAAGTTGAAAACAGCTCAAAGTCGCCAAGAGTCCTACGTAGATGTAAGGAGGAGAGAACTTGCGTTCGAAGTTGATGATTGGGTGTTTTTGAAGGTGTCTCTCATGAAGGGAGTGATGGGGTTCGGAATGAAATGGAAACTCAGTCTCCATTATTTTGGCCCATACTGGGTTGTGAAATGGGTTGGCAAGGTAGCATATGACTTTGAGTTGCCCTCAGAATTAGCTTCAGTCCATCCAGTTTTCCATGTATCGCTCCTAAAGAAGTGTTTGGGTGATCCAGCTTTAGTTGTTCCGGTGGACAGTGCCAATGTGAAAGACAGCGTTAGTTATGAAGAGGGTCCGGTGGAACTACTGGATCACTAGGTTCGAAGGCTAAGGAATATTGAAGTAGCTTCTGTTAATGTTTTATGGAGGAATCAACATGTTGATGGAGCTACATGGGAAGCCGAAGTAGATATAATTGCTAGATACCAACATTTATTCCCTATTGGATCAGTAGCTTGAGGTATCAGTTTGCCCTAAAATTCTATTTAGTTTCATTTTTAGCTCATGTGCCCTAGTTCCTTTCATGTCCATGAATTTATATATGATTCATGAATTCAGTTCAGTCATGTAGTTCAGTTCGGAGGTAGTCAATCCGTCAGTTTTCAGCCTATATGATCAGTTGAGTATGATGATTGCATTTCTCTACTTTTCTGTATGATTTTCAACATTCAAGGATGAATGTCCCCTAGGGGGAGATATTGTTATACCTCGAAAACCTAAAGATCAGACCAAAAAGTTGAAACAGAGAAAATAAAATTTTCTACACTAGGTCACAGAACGAGTGGTCGTGTGGCCCGTCAGGTTGACCAAGAGTCGTTAAGTGACTCGTGTTGAGGAGTATGAGTTGGAAATTTATGGTTTTGAGTCCCCACAGACATGACCACGAGTTGTGGTCATCCCCACGACTCGTTGAGTCAGCCGTGGTTAGGGAGGAGGTGCAGGTAGGAGGACTTGGGCGGTGCACTTAATGGGTGGGTCACCATGACTTGTTGGGTGCACCACAAGTCGTGGTGTGTCCCGTGGTGAGCCCAACTATATTTTTTGAAATGAAGACCACGAGTGGTGACCACGAGTCGTGGTCACTAGTAATGACTCGTGTATTTCCCCATGATGAGGCCAGGTGAAATGTTGGCAGTGTACACGATGGTTGGCGGCCATGAGTCGTGGCCTTGGACAACAACTCGTCCAGTCCCTTGTTAAGACTGGCAGTCAGTTTTTCTCTGCAAATGTAGTAAGGGCTTATCTGTAATTCCTATGATACTAAGGCCTAAACTACGTCATTTTAAGCTGTGAACAATGAGTTTTAAGAGGGGTAAATTCATTCTAGGGTATTCTTATTCATGAATGCAATAGTAAAGGTCTAGAGAGGTGATCAGGCTCAATTTCCTCCAAGTTCTTCTCAATTCTTGCTTGGGCAATTAGAGAAGTTATAGAATCTGATTCTCTCAGGTATGTAAGGTTATGAATGGGTGAATTTGTTCGCACCCATTACCAATCCCTCTCTAATTCATGAAAATCTATATGTTTATCCTATGGAGTTTTAACCTAATGCATGAATTTCCTAAGTTTCCATATGGGTATCATCTATGTATGTTTCTATTAACGAATTATGATTCATGGGCAAGTTTTACAATGCTTTCGATTATAAATAATGTTTCCAAGTTTATAAATTATAATGCCCATCCATGAAAAGTTCATGAAAGTTGAGATTTATGATGTATGTTCAAGTATGATTAGATATTTATGATGAAAAACATGTTTTCAAGTTACCCATGAATATAATCATATTTTCAAATTAATCAAGTATTTTCAAGAATGTTTAAGTATTGCGCAAGCCCATATGTTCAAGTATAATTTATGATTTCAAGTTAATTAGCTTACCACATTGTTTTGGACTCAAGACTCCCAATTATGTTCAGCTTGTGGTATGGTTTGAGCCAAGGCTCCTCATGTATGATTGTAGATTTTATATGTACATAATTATTAAACTTCATCACTAGACGATGGTCAGCTTCGTTGAAAAATGATGGAGAGCATACACATATTTTTGGGAGTAGTGTCTAACACCGAGTAGGCTAAGGGTCGGTCAACCTATGCTTCAGAACTATGCGCCAACGTAAGTATGATCAGATTATTTGGGACCTTCTTTGTGAGCTTTCCCCTTCCCCAAGGGGCCTTCAGCTTGATATCGATATCATGGTAGCGTCTTTAGCCCTTGCAAGACTTTAGACGGCTCTACCCACTTGAGTGTGATAGTTAGGACTACGTAAGCTCTATCGTGGTTGATCTCGGGCATAATTGCATGCCCAAGTGCTACTTTATAACTCAATTTAGGCTTGTTTATCTACTTATTTATATACATTTTCATGTGATTTTATATAAATGTGAATATATACTAACCAACATGATTAGTCCTTGTTTTTGTAGGTTTAAAATGAATTTGAGGAACTAATCTATGAGTTGGTGAAGTTGAGGAATGGAGTCGGAAGCGAATTACAAAAGTCGGCAAGGAACCATGCCTTGGCAAGGCTGGCCGCGCCAGGCAGCATGCCCGTTGTGCATGTGTTGCACCTAGCGTCGTGCCACGCCAATGCCAGGCACGAGAAAAAGGCAGCAAGC